>JAGFPH010000785.1:94969-110392 GCA_018207615.1 Philaenus spumarius
CGACGACGATGACGACATTTTCCAATGAACTGAGCTCCGAAAAGTCCTCACCTCTCTCACCTTGCCACTAGCATGTGCCACGACCATGCAGCGTGCATGCATCTCGCACAGTGCTACTGGCATCAAATATGCTAGTCGCACCGTGCGAGATGCATATGTGTGTAACCCGCCTTAATTGTACTCCGGAGTCTGTTACTTCTGCGAGCTGTTAATTAAAATACTCTGCTCTTGTACATGGTTCACGTAATGCAGTGGTGGTTGAAGATTTTACTACAGAGAGTGGGGTAACAATATGCAAAATATATTATTATAACAAGTCCTACTTGTGCATACATAATTTAAAATGTTAATTGTCTTCGACATTTTGCTCTGTAATAATAGTTTGTGGATAGTAAATAAGGTAACGAATAAATTACAAATTATAAAAAACAGGAATTATTATAAGACACGAAAACCCCTTTGTAATAAATATTGTGTTTGAATAAACTTTTGTTTTAATTTAGAATGTACTTGTTGATTTAAAGTCCAGCTGCTCAAAATTTTTGAATATTAAAAATGTGTTCACATTAAAGCCTAAAATTATTGATTTTCACACACAATGATGATTCTTCACTTTAAACAAATTAGAGAATTTAAAACAATGTTTTACCTCCACCGCTTCCGTCCGTAACAATCGATAGGATTTAATTTAAGTTTAATGAATCTAAAACACATAAATGAGTGTTTTGCATAAATAAGTATAAAATGCGGACTAATCCTAGCATTGGGTCTGTGAAGACCTCCTCGTTGCTGGTTAGTCTATCAGGTCCCGTAGAACAGAAAACTCGCAGCTTCAGGCAAGCTCCTAAAGCATTGGTCTGCAACCGGGTTGCCGTGAGCCCCGTCCAGAGGAGCCGCAAGATTTTAAATTACTTTTTGTATAATTTTGTTTGATTGTTTATTTTTTACCTATTTTGTCATTTAAAAACTTTCAAGTTTGAACGTAAGTGATTTTAGTTTCTTAAATGTTAATAGACTAAATTTATTTTCAAGATCATGAAGCTGACATATTTCAACACCTCAACGCAGTCAATCCAGTCTACAAGGTGTCAGTCTGACAGTGTTTTAGCGTCATAAGAAAAACTTTCTACATTTGGAGAGAACATTGGTAGGTGGCTGAATAATTTGGAACGAGGAAACACTGATATGTTTCCACTGTTTTCTGGTGAGGAAAACTCGAACCCTCCTATTTTGTAAGTCATTAAAAATCACCCGATGAACTTGAAACTGGCTCTCGACAAATACTTTCCGGACATGGACTTCAAAAAGTATGACTAGATTCGGAATCCACCATGGTGCAAGTAGAAGACGAGACACTTCAAACCGAATTTATTGATTTTGTTTTGGCTAAATTATTGTATTTTTTATTTTCGGGGTTAAATCATTGATTTAAGTAGGCATATGATTAAAATATGTGATTTTATTAAATTTATTTCAAGTCTTTTGGTAAAATGTTTAGTGCGGCACTTGTCACATCATGACGCAGAATTTTTAATACGAATAAATCAAACAATAAAATCATACCTTACCCTTGTTCACCTTGAAGCATTATTCACTATTGGCCTACGGTACTTCTTTTAATTAATTGAAGGCCTGTACATTTACCATATTAGAAGCCCTAACGGTATGGTACCGGTTAGAAGTCCCGGTATGCCCATACCCTAAAAGTTAGTTTTTCGAAGTTATTTCAATAAGGTCTATTGTTTATGAGCGCCTTATTATACCACTCAACTCCTAAATAACGTAACAAAAATATACACGTGTTATCATAAAATCCGACTAACCACCACAAGCTTCAATTCCACAAAAGCACTAATTCCACTAGTAATCAAATTCAACAAAGACTAAAATGTTAGTAAATTTTGAGCTTGACGAGTGAGAAGGAATTATTTTAAAATAATTATAACAACACACCAATTCTCACATACTTTCTTTTAGTGACCAAACGCGTTTCAACGACAACGTCATCATCCTCAGTGATACATGACCTACAACTAATAACTTATATACTTATAAAACCAGTTATAAGTTTTAGTTGTTGGTCATGTATCACTGAGGATGATGACGTTGTCGTTGAAACGCATTTGGTCACTAAAAGAAAGTGTGTGAGAATTGGTGTATTGTTATTATTATTTTAAAATAAAAAAAATAAATAAAAAAGACTAAAATGGTTTAATTACAAAAGCGGGGACCTGAAATTCAATAAACAATAAATACCTTTTTTTTGCGTTTCTGCTCACATTCGTTTTTGATCACGGTTAATCTGATGACGCGTTTCGCCTATTTTTCAGGCATTATCGAATCAAGATATTCACAAATTTATGGCATATATACAATGCTCGTCAACAGCGAAAAAACGAAAAAAACACTAACACATTTAAAATCATATGTACACACAACACAAAAGGTCTGGTCTACATTTAACTACGATATGACATTAACTTGAATGTATTCGGCAAAATGTTCGGCAAAAATTCGGACTGTGAGCACAAACACAAAAAAAGGTATTTATATAATATTCCAGTCCAGTAAAGCAAACTATAACATATTATTAAACATTTATAATTCATTAATATATTTAATATTATTGGATAATTAATTATTAGCAGGCAGGTGATTCAGAAAGAAGTTTTGCCAATTTTCGTGAAACTGCAAAAAACAGTAAAAAGTAAAAAAAAATAAAACGGCGAGCTTCTTTAACTTTTTGATCGTATGAAAATTTTGTAAACGGTTTCGGTGTGTATTAAAGCTGTTAGATCTTTTTAATTTAGAAAACTCTAATAAGGTATACGAATGTACAATGATAAATTTAACCTAATGTGTTAACAGTGTTAACCTAGTTTAAAATACAGTACCAAAACCTAACACAGCAGTAATTTCCTTGGTTCACCTGACACACTTTGTTCTAGCTAGGTCAGATGCATTTGCAGTCATGCAATTCATTTTAGTACGTTTCCAGATAGTTTATCTTATACCTGGAACACAGATAAGTATTTGTCTTTTTATCTTGTATTCTTTAAATTTTATACATTCTGAATTTACTTTTCTGTGTAACCGATTTGATATGCTGAAAACAACATAGCCACATAACTTCACTCGTTGGTTAATGATCTTAAACAAAACTTTATAGTTTACTCTCATTGTTCAGTAACATTGGCTATTTCGACTTGGATCACCCCCCCCCCCCCCCCAGGAATTTACAAATAAAAAGTAATGGCACGCATGAGAATAAATCTGTAAAAATACCTTTAAATCTACATGTTTTAAAGTAATAAATAACTTTAAATGAAATATACGTGTTGTTTTGGTTGGTATTTTCAGTCTATTTAACGTAATTGTATTCTTTTTAAGTGTTCAGTCAGTCAGTGGTATTTGGCTTTTATATATATTGATCTTAAATAATAAAAGCACTATTGTCATAATAATAAAAGATCTGAAATTATGATTTTAGTAACTTTGATCAACCCAAACCCCTCCTAAAATTTCGAAATTTTTCATACCCTTTCTTAGTGAGCACCTATGGCCCTAGAAGAAGCTCCATACCAAATTTCATTCCAATCTGTTCGGTAATTTTGGAGAAATCGTGATTTAGCAATTTTTACCCTCAAACCCCCTAAAATTTCCAATTTTTTATAACCCTTTTTTAGTGAACACTTATGGCCCTAGAGGAAGCTACATACCAAATTTCATTCCAATCCGTTCGGTAGTTTTTGAGAAATCGTGATTTAATAACTTTAATCCCCCCAAATTCCCCCTAAAATTTAGAATTTTTTCAAACCTTCTTAGTAAGCACCTATGGCTCTAGAGGAAGCAACATACCAAATTTCATTTCAATCCGTTCGGTAGTTTTTGAGAAATCGTGATGAGTGAGTGAGTGAGTGAATGTTATTTCGCTTTTATATATATAGATTTACTTAAACTTTATTACACTCACTACACTTACTCTATAAAGTCCTTTAGTTCAATTTTTTAAATAAGTTTAGCCAACAAATTTGAAGTAATATATAGCTTTATAAAGACTGATTTTCAATATTGTGTACACATATTTAACAATCAAACTCATTTACTTTACTTTACTTACAAAATTATTGGATGCGTACAAGATGTTGCTACTCTATAACCCAGTCAGTGTTGTTTAGTGTTTGAGTCAGTAAAATCTAATATTTATCGCAAATCGAGTTTGATATTTGATCTTAAAACAAGCACCAATATGCTCTGAAATGTTGATCCGTCAGGTATATTTTTCTAACTTTTCCGGACTCTCCTTTTTACAAGAGGCTGATCGATACCACCCGGACCCACCGGTAGAGTATCCTACAAACTCGACGGTCACCCCAAAAGATAGTTTAAGCCACTGTCGATATCTATGGTAGTATATCGATACAACAGGCTCAGTCACCATTACAACCTACAACATGAACTGGCGAGCTCTAGCTTCCTTTCATCCACAAAAACAGTTTCGATCGAATCCAAAATGAATAAAATTCATCCAGCTACACCGATATTGTAGAAGACGATCAACATTCACTGTAACACGAGAAGACGGCACATCCATCGAACCCTGAGCTCAGAGGTAACCTTCAAATTATGCATTATGGCAATTCATACGACAACGTGAAAAGCTAACTTAAATTATTATTCAGAACAAGTTATGTACAACCTATACTGCAGTCCCAACACTGTGAAAGATTATTCTAATTAACCAAGTAAATGGCTTGATCTCGGATTTACTTTAACAGAGGGGTCATTTGAATGGTAATATTCGTTTGAATGTAAATCACCCAGAAATACAACGCTCTTTGTTTAAACTCTTTTAAAATTATTTTTTGTCTTATTACTATTATAAATTATTTATAAAATATACCCAACAACGTTTTAAAAAGTAAAACTAACACATCAGAATGTAGGCTGAACAATATTTGTAATATAAATAAAGATAATTCGACCACGCAGCTGAACCGATGACGTGAGTTGAGCAAATTTTCAAAATTAAGTTTTTATGTTTTAGGGTTTCATCCAACTATTTGGAAAATTTGTCTACTTAGGAAGGCGCTGAATAGCTGCTTGCGTATACAAAATATATTAGTAGAATTTGTTCGCACCTCAGCATCCAGCTCCGGCTTACGCGTTACTTACTCTCGGCTTTCCTCTCCTCGATCTTAGGGCCACGGATTAAGCACTGCTCTTTGTGAGTGAGCACCTCGACCTAGCGACATCGGATTGTAGACTGATGCGTTCGCAGAGGACAAACTTGAATCGGATCAGAAGATGTCCCCACGGTAATGTCGATTCTAAACGGGTACTTTTATGGTATATTTAAAGTTTTGATCAAATTTGGGGGAACGAGACGGGCTATAAGGTTGTGTAAAAAAACAAAATATGGAGAATAAAATACTGTCTTAATTTGTTTAGCTGAAACCACAAAAAAAGTTTCATTCCAGTATCAGAAATCTGAAAATCATGCGAAAAACCCCAAATCGAAAGACCAACACGGCACTGCATATATTTCTCTGCACAACTTCCCTTTGATGTTGCGCATGCCGCCGATGCATTTTACACAGAAACTATAAGGATAATCAAAAAGTACAAGAATAACTTTCTTCATGAATATTGAAGCTCTTTAAAATGAGCTATTAACGAAATTTCTAGGTTGCAAAACGATTGAGATAGACGAACTCAGTTTTTGAATGATTTGACAAAAAATGATTTCCTGTTGCCTCCAAAATAAAAACAACTACCGGGTCGATTTTGATGAAATTTGAAATACTAGTTCGTTATGGTGTTTCTAAGTGCAAGTCGTCACCAAATTTTGAAAATTTTGAAATTAGCCCCTACACCCCCCATTTGGGGCCCCAAAATTTTGAAAAATTAGCTAAAAAGTGCAAAAGGCAAATCCTTGGTACTCAAGTGAGTTCCATGCAAAATTTCTGAAAAATTTAATAACTTCAACGGGCTCTGTGGGTCACACAAGATTTGAAAATTTTGAAAAATCAGTGTCATAAATACATCAAGTACAAGTAACCCTTATTAGGAATCGATTTGGGAAATATTAAAGGCACTTCTATGGTGTTTTACCTATTTATAAAAAAAATCAGAAAATTTGATTGTGAATTTACATATTATAACCAAAAAAATATCTGATATCCTTACCAAAAAACCTTCAAAAAAGAAAATTCGTTTAAAAAACCCAAACGAAATTACCTTTATCCACACATAAAAAAAATCTGATATCTACAATGCCCTACAAAACAGAGCATAGTCACAAAACTTGACCTCTGTATAGCAACAACAAAAAATTACAGTAACAAAATAGTACTGATATCGCTGGCGGAGGAAACCCCTGTTATGAAGATCGTTTAGTCCCCACTCCCCAATACCTCCGTCAGAAAATGAAATCTTGTACTCCCCACGCCCCACTGTCTCCCTCAGAAAATGAACCTTACCTGGTTCCAAAAAATTTCAATTTTTGGGGTGCACAAGTCCGTTTCCTATAGTGATTACATTTCACGATCTATAATTTATAAGGTGCTGGTGAGTGTAAGTTTGCTGTTGATTTTCACAGTGATTATGAGTGAACGGTCATAAGTGAGAGATTTAACTCGGTTTGTCGCACCTTATAAATTATAAAAATAAGTTAACTTTAGAACCGTTAAATTTAATCACCGAGAAAATCAACATCAAACTCACACTCACTTAATTAAGGATATGTTAATTTAGGTCATAAAACGGGCTTCAGATTTTTGGATTTTTTGGCTAACGAACACGTCCGAGCGACTTGAAAAACCAACGTGTACGCAAAATTTGATACAAATCAAACGTAAAATGTGGCCATTAGAGTGCAAACACATATATACAAATTGCAATGACAACCTAAAACGAGTTCTGGGAACCATGATCGGTGTCACCATTAGAGTCACTGCAATAGCTCATGTTTCCTATGGAAACTCACAAATAAAATAGCCTAGTTTACTCTAACGAATTTAACCACTGATTACTTATAAATGTTTAATTTCTACGTCTAAATCTTTTCTCTCTCTATTATATAAAAACGTTTTTCTACGTCTTCTTCTCCTCATAATTATAAAGTACGCAACCAACAAGCGACCACTGCCAAGAGAACCAACAAAGCGAACACTGCCAAGGGAACCAGCTTCACCAGTCTTGAGAACGAATTACTGAGCCTAGAACTGCGGGAGAATCAGCCGGACAATAGTGCCGAAGGTGTAAACCATGCCACAGAAAAGGGAGGCAAAGGAGAGTCGCTGACGTTAGTGGGGAAGTTGCACCGATCGCTAGGCTGTTTCACTTTGAAATTCAAAAAATATTTTCTGCTTTACAAACACCTGCACCTACGTACACGAAAATTCGTCCGCGGAAAAGAAGCTAGACTCGGCTAAAACCTCCACCGTAGTCTCTTTAACCAAAGTCCCATTGGGAAGAGATCTGCGCTTGCGCTACGGACACCCGAAACAATTATACGCCCTTCAGGCAACACTTGCGGTCCTTTTTAGGGCCGACCTACACAACTAAGCAGTGTTCTAGACTTCAGTCTAGGGAATAGACGATACATAGTATATAATAATACGTTATTATAATTATTATAATATTTATATATTATAATAAAGTTTTAATATAGAGAGCGGTTGGAGAGCGGAGCTAGCAGGGGGCGAAGCCCCCTAGTAGTTCATTATTTAAATTTTATATTGGGCTACATCGTAGTAAAATTTTACAAATTTATACCAATGAGAGCACCACAGTGCAATAATGGTAGATTTGTGGTTCAATTGTAGACCAATATAAGTGGCAATACAATGGACTGCATTAGAAAGAAACTCAATTTGACCAAAAAGCTATAAACCTACTTACCTACTTTAACCCTCATAAACGTGTAATCATTGTTGCACAATGGAGATGATAAAAATTTATTAGATTCTTATAGTGACAATCAATGTAGCTTTGTATTGTATTGAACATACTATTAAGCCTAGTGAAAAATCACGGGCAAATTAAATGAATACACATTATAATAAACGGTATCAGTTAACTGACACAAACTTTCTCCCAACTTACTGTAGTCAAAATAATATTGTTTTTAATCATTTTATTTACTACTTTTTAGAACAAAACAAAAAAATAACATTCTACCTACGTCAATCGTATAAAAAAGTTATTGTACCAGGCGGGATTCGATCGCGCGACCTTTGAATTACTGGCCGTCCTCGCTACCGTTGTGCTACCCCGTGCGGCCGTCGCCGTGATGCTAGATTGACAACATAAACTTGTTTATTTTTTAACATTTCCCCATAATTATGAAACGCCGAAGTTTTGATAAAAGCGGGTGGTGTCATTTTGTTTGGCATCTTAAGCACTATAAATACTGAAAATTTGATCAAAATCGTTAGAGCCGTTTTTGAGAAATTTGCATTTTTGTCGTTTTTTATTGGTTTTTAGGGGTAAATTACCCTTAAAAATTAAAATTTCCAAAAAATGAAAAAAAACGCCTGGAGATATTAGGGTTTAGTACCTACATACCAAATTTCATGAAAATCGGACCAATAGTGTCCCCTCTGGTCGTGTATACATACTGACACACTGACAGACAGACACCACGTTAAAAACACTTTTTTGGGTTCAGGGAGCACCAAAACAAAAAATTCCACTAAAAATATTTTTGGGTTCAGGGAGCACCAACACAGATAATTGCACTAAACAATTTTTTGGGGTTCTGGGAGCACCAAAACAGATAATTCAACTGAAAATTCAAATTCGAACATTTTTACGAAAACAATACTTTCTCCATATACTACGTATAGGGTGGAGAAAGTAAAAAGTATAATTTTGTATGCATCTTAAAAATGTAATAGGGTAAGTTCTGTGTCAGAAAAAAGGCATGGTAGAAAATGTGCCGCATTAAATATTTTACTTAAAGATCTGAAATAAATGTTGGACAACAAAACAAAAGATACTACATTTTCATCATATTACTATTAGTGTTTTTAAACTCATTAAATACAGCTATTTAGGCAAAACTACATTAGTGCGGATTTTAAAATTCATTCATCGGCAGTAGGCCTATATTTGTAAATAGCAGAAGCTCAACTTTTAACACTCTATTAAAATAGCAATAACTAAGACCAATAGCCCAAGACAGACCATGCGCATATGCTATCCACATATGCCTGGAAGCAGACATGACAGGCATAATCAGATGCTACAGAAAATGTAACCTAAATGTTGTGAACATAACCTTAAATGGTTCACACAGTTGTTGGTGGACGAAATCAGCTGTTATATGTTAACGATTGAATCAAATAATACAACCTTTAGCATAAGCTACACACTTTTGCCACTCACATACGTACGCACACTTTATAGGAATTAGTGCAGCTTCTGTGTTTTGTTTTTTTTTAGTATAAGTGCAACCTTTATTACGAAGGGCAAGAGGCCCCCGACCCGGTCGTAGACGTGAAAGGATGCATCCACATTTTAAATCGATTCTTTAAATCAACTGGCAAGCCATACAATCAAGGTGCATCACTCAAATTCAATGTGAAGTGTAATGTGTATGTGTGTGTAAATGTATGTGTAGTTTAATATGTATTAAGAAGACTCGTTAATGACCCAGTAGGGTCGAAACCGTGGTCGCCAATATATAGGAAATCAAACATATTTGTGCTTTTTGTTTAAAACGAGAGTATTGTTACAATGCAATTTGCTTAAAACAAGAGTATTGTTGTAATGCAATTTGCTTGAAACAAAAGTATTGTTGTCATGCAATTTGCTTAAACAAGAGTATTGTTGTAATGTAATTTGCTTAAAACAAGAGTATTGTTGTAATGCAATTTGTTTAAAACAAGAGTATTGTTATAATGCAACACATTACATTAGTGTTTTATTAAGAACCTATACTTAGTTATGAAAAGAATTTCACGAAAATTGGAAAATCACAAATAACCTAAATAAACGCAACTTTGACGAATATTGACGTCGCAACTTGACGATAGTTCAAAGCTACACACAATTGCTTCTATACTAAGATAGAAAGTATTTTTCAATGTACATTTTCCTCGGATTTATAAAAATCAAAACAATATCTTCCCTACCCTGGTTAAAGTCTCCTCAGTCTAAAAGTACTTAATTAATGTGAAATACATTACAATCTATACTATTATATAAAAATCTAATGGTTTACTGACTGTGTGTGTTACTCAATCACGTAAAAAATACTTAATGGGTGTGAATGAAATTTGGCACACAAATAGATTATGACTTGGAATGGGACATAGGCTATAAATCATTTTGATTTAAGGGTTGAAGCAACCCCCTAAAACAATAAATATTTACTATTATACTTCCGTTAAGACTAGAGAGCTGAAAATTTGTACCTTTATTAATTACAAGATATATATAAAAATTAAACCATATTTGTATTTTTTAGTGTTCTGCTAAGGGGTGAAAATGTAACAACCCCTAAAACAATACAAATTAAATATTATTCTTCCCATTTAGCTATGCGGCGGATCTTTGGACCATGTGCGAAGCCTAGTAACTTTATCATGTACCTGCTAGTACATGATAAATGTCAATAAATACTTAGGATGTGTGTACTGACTCGTCTACAATAGACTTAGGTGAACATTATTTGTAAAACATACAGACATTTGATTTAAGTTCAGTGTTAAATTCTAAAGGGAGTTAAGAGAAACACCTTGATTCAGTAAATGCAAAGCGTATGGTAATTAGAGGGAAAAGGCAGATGACGTGACTGTATCCTTCCGATAGCTTAACAACTATATTGTCGTATATAAGTTGTAGTTATATTTTACACGGCATGGTTTACCTTTTCTACTTTACAATTAAATTAAACATTTTTAGTTTAGTGCCATTTAAATAATCCATTCAAACTAAATAATAATAATTATTAAATTGCAAGACTTAAAGAAGGGGAGAGATTGTATATTTGTTTAAGTCTTACTAAAAGTGTACCATAAGAACTAGAACAATATTGTCTCTATCTGATTAGACAAATAATCTAAATATCAAACGAGCTTTTTGGACAGCATATTCATAAAATAAAAACTTACAGCAAATGCGTATTTATATAAAACTAATATTTCTAAAAGGTTATTATATTACTAGTAAATCCCCTGAAAAATCGCAAGCGGATTAATTAGATACACATCAGAAATACATCCTTTATACAAAATACTATTTAAGCAACACACTAAAGTCTTTATCTAGGCCTACCTAACTATGCAGATGGGAATTTTTAACTCCGTAAATGTGTACAATTATAAGGACTATAAAACTGTAGGAATATTTGTTAAGATTTTGTGTTCATGTACATTATTATATATATTTAAAGAAAGATAAAAATATTATCTTTTAATTGCCTTTTATTTCATATTGATAGATCAAATGATTTAGAAGTTATTAATACTATAGGCTATATTATTGATTGAAGTTGTAAACAAAACCCAAAGTATAATCTACGCTAGGTTTTGTTTGCGTATTACAGATGATGTTTGAAATCAGCTGTTGTATTATTAAGTTAAACGAATAGGTATTTCTGCTTTAAATGTCACTCCACGTACACTCGTTTTTATAGGAGTTGATTACAATTAAAACATATTTAAATTAAGTTTAAATTGTAATATTTGTTTTGTAATAGGTCATCGTTGCATTCAATCCATAGAATTAACTTAGTCATTTTTGTAATAGGAGTGAATACTTGCAATGAGAAACTATTTTTCTATTGTGTTATATGTTAATCGTTACGACAAATAATTTCCAAACTCGAAACTTTATTTTGAATTTCCATGTTATGACGCCCTGCGTGAAAATGATCGTTTTAAAAATACTTGTATTAGCTTGACTTATAACAATGTAAACATTATTATGTTTATTTGCATCGACCTTTACTAAACCGAATGACTTGGACAATTTGAAACTGTTATATAACTCTGATGACAGTAAATATTTATGGCGATTAATGGAAACAATGTAAGGTGTCAAGAGCGTTTGGTGTAAGAATTTGCTAGGCAATTTGATTACATGCAACTATTTACTTGACTATTGAATAAGAAATAATCATAAATTTCAAAAGCTAGTTCATTGTAATAAAAGGGTATTTTATAGTTAATTTTACATTCTTACTATACTATAGTATAGAGAAAGTTTAGTGATCGCAAAAAAATCGATGTTGAGATTTTTGTCGAAATATCCGTTTTGGGACCCCCTGAGTCCAAAAAAAAGTGGTTTTTACAAAATGTCTGTATGTCTGTCTGTATGTATACAAAGCTAGAGCGAAAACTATTCTATCGAATTCAATCAAATTTGCACCAGACATGTCAAGTAGGCCTGTATAGATGCACGAAAATCGGATTTGACAAATTTTGAAAAACAACCCCCATTTTGGCACAAAACCCCTAAAAAATCAGTTATTTTTTTATAAAAAAACGGCTCTAACGATTTTGATAAAATTTGGCTTATTTGTAGCCTTTAATGTACCCTACCATATGCAAACAAACAGCATCTTTCTAAAAATTATCGTTTAGCTAATAATAATAATAACTGATTTTTGGGTTTTTTTTTGCTATAAAGGGGGTTCTTTTTGAAAATTTTTCAAAACCTTTTTTCGTGCCACCTATACAGGCCCAATTGACGTGTTTGGTGGCCAATAATAATAACATTTATTAGTTAATCTCCTAGTTTAAAATCACCTCTCCTATCTCTCCTACAAGAATTAAGTCACTGTGAATCTGTTTAATAATTTAAATACGTTTGTGAGAAAGTATGTGCCAGTTTCTGGTACCGTTTATTTATTTAATAAAAACTAGTAAATGCTATATGACTAATTTTGACAAAGAATACACTTAAACAACTTGTGCATCCAGGAAGAAACAACACAAGTAATTTTACAAGTAATTTTGGATACTATGGACAATTACCAAGTTACAAAATATTTATACTTTGGCCAATAACTCAGTTATCTTTTAAGTTACAGAAATAATAATAATAAAAAACAGTTATGTTCGTCATTAAAAAAGTAAATTTTTTTCTTGAATACCTTTTAAAGTTAGCTGTTTTCCAGATATTTTACATAAAACATTTTTAACAGCCGACCTTTTGAAAATACACGAAAAAAGTTCTGGTTTTTTGTACATGGGTAAAAGATGTAATACCAAATACGTATCCAAAATTTGCGTTCAATATACTACTGGAAAACGAAGCGTTCCCGAAAATATGTTTATATTAACGTTTTCTTTATTTTCACTAACAGAAATAAAGAAAACTACTTCTCCGTTTCTTCCTGAATCACCCTGTATAACTAACATTAAACATTTTATTTATTCTCCATATTAATATAATAACTTTAAATTAATTATGTAAAATAGATGGTATATTCACATTATATTCGCGCTTCTGAAAAAGTACAAGAACAAATTATTTAGTATGTATATACATATATAATGCTGTCTGTATGCTCGTGATTTCCTAAGGAATACATCACAAAACTAATTTTAAATAGTATTTTTGACAATATATCCGTAATCAAAAATATAACCTGGAATCAAATATTACAACTTGCAATGTAATATTGTTTTGAACTTAATAAATCGAAATTTGATAAATGCAAGATTAATTAATAATACCATAATTTAACAATTGAATTTTATGTATTATTTTCTTTGTTAGAGTCAAATCTCTTTGCTACTTGAAAGAGGTTTAAATATTATATATTTATAAAGTAAAAAATGATTTATAAACAAATTATTACGTGTATTTAAATTAAGTACTTTTTGGTACCCGTGAGGGAAATTAATAGGTTTTTATGAAGGTCTAATTAAGGTTCACGTTTGTTGTCCAATTTTACAAGAAGGAAAAGTGCACTTGACAATTATTGTAAAGTAGGATTATATTGAAGTACTAATTAAGTCGTAAGCGTGACTTCGTTTGTGCGAGAACAAACTCGAGTGCCTTTTTCGTAAAATGTAGGGGGTAAACCGACTCTGGAACTACTGAACCGACTGAAAAAATAGTTTTACTAATAAAAAGCTACACTATCCCTTAGTAACATAGGCTTTAATTCATTTTGATAAAAACATTTTTTATTTCAATATTTGTAAATTTATTCGGAAAAAATTCTTATAGTAGTTCTAGATTGATGAACCGTCATATTTCTTGAATGTATTTACAATCATTACCATAGCAACCAATTTAATAAAATAACAGATGAAACAATTGATTTCCATTAACAGCTGATTTCAGCTGAAGCAACTATTTGTATTTCTATCTTTTAGCTTAGGTTTTTATTAAAGTGTAAACCAGAGCCTTGCTGGTTCTTTTTACCTTTATTAGCGAACTTCCATAAGGAAAATGCGCTATTGCAGTGACCCTTATGTCGGGAGTAGTAAATGAGCACCGATCGTAGTCCCCAGAACACGTTTTGGGGAGTCATTAAATTTGATATATATATACGTACATGTATGTGTGTTCGCACTCTACCGGCCGCATTTTAAGTAGGATTTGGTCTAAATTTGGTACGCACGTTGGTTGTCTAAGTCGCTCGGATGAATTCGTTAGCCGAAAATTCCAACAACCGGAAGTACGTTTTTTGACCGAAAGTAACAATCTTTTTAGATTTTTCGAACGAGAATGAAACTTTTTTCGAGTTTTATCTAAAAAAATAAATGCAGGATATTATTGTGCATATTTTGTTTTTCTACACGACCTTATAGCTCGCTTGGTCCCCCCAAAATCGATCAAAACGTAAAATACAATAAAAGTACCCGGTTCAAATTACCGTGGGGGCATCTTATGATCCGAGGCATAACGGCCGAATTTGTACTCTGCGAGCAAAGCGAAGCAGTCCATAACCCGAGGCCGCAAGGCCGAAGGGCAAACTAGCAAAGCGAATTTTTCCGCTGCGAGTGGGACGAAGGAGTGCGCAAATCGAAGCTGGAGGCTTAGGTGCAAACAAATTCTACTAATATATTTCATACACACAGGCAGCTATTCAGCGCCTTCATGAGTAGATCATTTTTCCAAATAGTTGGTTGAACCTCTAAAACATATAGGCCTAAACTTAGTTTTGGAAATTCGCTCAATTCACGTCAGCGGTTCAGCTGCGTGGTCGAATTATTATAACTGCTGTTATGAAATATACGAAATAATTTGTTTTGAACATTTACATTATTTACCATCTTAGCTTTGGTCCTCTGTCATAGCTCAACCGCTATGGTACTTGCCTCATAAGCAAGACGTCCCGGGTTCAAATCCCGCGAGGGACCATAAAATATTAAAAACCCCCAAAAAAAAACATGCTCGTTAGCCGAAAGGCACAAAGTGGCATGGAAAGCAAAAAAAAAAAAAAAAAAAAAA
>JAGFPH010000785.1:112889-127103 GCA_018207615.1 Philaenus spumarius
CGTCATTAAAGTACAATGAAATTATAAAGCAATTAAACTAATAGTTTGCTACATAACAGGCAGTTTATTATATCATGTCTTTTCTTCGTTATTATTTAAAAAATGCACAACTACATCTTTAGAATTTAAAAAAAAATACAAAGTTATGAAGTCAATTGATCATGCACACAGTTTTCATTTTAGTATTATTGAGACTTAGTTTGTTTCTCTGGATTTTCTTTATACATTTTGGGATCCAGGTCAATCCTGTGTAACTCAAAGTTGTCGTTGAAGCAATTGGAGAACTTAATAGAAGCGATAATATCAACAACTCAAGCAATCAGATGATTGCTACAAATACCTGATTGCTAGTGTTGTTAGTACTATTGCATCTATTTGGCTGTACGAGAGCTTCGACTACATCCTCGATGTATTCCTCGACCTAGATTCTGAAGAGGAGTAGTTAAGTACAGAAGATACTCATGTACAAATACCTGATTGCTATAGCCCGTCTCAACTTAAGTTGAGGCAAGGAGGGTGGGTAGTTAGGGTCGGTCTCAACCGTCATAAAACCGACCCTTAAAATATGCCGCCTGAGTGAACCTGTAGGAAACTCTAGTATAAAATTGCAATTCAGTATGTCTTAAGTCAAAATGAAAAAATGATATCATATTTCGTTTTATGATATTTTCCAGATAATTTTGATACCAAATTTGATTACATTTGGCCAACTTTGAGCTGTACTAGCATTATAAACTTTCTTAGTTGAAGTAACATTACTAATATGGTTTACAACAATAAAGCCACAAAAATGTACTAGAGAAATTCATATTTAAATCTATACTAATATTATAAAGAGGTAAAGTTTGTTTTTTTGTTTGTATGTAGGGGGTAATCTCTGGCATTACTAAACCGATTGAAAAAATAGTTTTACTAATAAAAAGCTACACTATCCCTGAGTAACATAGGCTATAATTCATTTCTATAAAAACCTTTTTTTTATTTCAATATTTGTAAATTTAGTCGGGAAAATTCTTAGGTTAGGCCTAGAATAATAAACCAACACATGTATTTACATTTATTACCATAGCAACCAATTGAATAAAAAAAACCAGATAATATAGCTGTTTGCTCCAATTAACAGCTGATTTCAAAATTTTAAGCAATTATTTTTGTATTTCTAGCTTTTAGTTTAGGGTTTTAAAGTGTAGACCTGAGCCTAGCTGGTTCTTTTAACAATTATTATAACTGCTGTTATCAAATATAAGAAATAATTTGATTTGAATATTTATCATTATTTACCATCTTAGTTTTGAGGTTATTATTAACCCAACACCTTTATTATAAATAAAACATAACATATGTTTGTAGAAGGTTCCATTGGGGGTACCCTACTAGGCACGCATTGGTCTCCCCTAGTATGTAATAAATAATAATTATTTGAGCAAAAAAAACTCGATACTCTTAAATCAAACTAACTGTAAAATAAACGAAAAGGCTTACTGTATTATAATTCAAACATCTGTTGTTACATATTACATATTATATTATTTTAAATAAGAAAGTTAGTTAAAGGTTCAAATTTCTATAGTTTGTTCTTCAATTATTAACCTATTACTATGGTTGGATATTACCTTGTAGGCTTGAGTTGGATCTTACTTGTCCGGATTTTTAAATTACAATCTTCTTATTATTATTTATTTATTTATTTTTATTTAAATAACTTCAAACTATGTCTTCCTTTTTTATTTATCAGATTCAATATAAGTCTTATTTTTTTATTTCCACAAATTAAATACGGTATCTTGTTGCTATACCGGTCGTAAAACTGCACAATTAAATTTATTTTAAAAATCCCAGAGTCCTACAATTACATCACGGCCTAGGGGGGGGGGGGGGGGGGGCTACTATACACTTCTCAATACGATCGTGATTCTTCTGTACTAAAGCGCTATCATTAAAATTTTATAAAATTACAAGCGAAAAAACATGGACCAAGACCGGTATTTGAACTATTACCTTTGCCTTTCCGTGGCAACACTCTACCGACTGAGCTATCCCGATCCTCCATTGGTCGATGTTATCTTGTATTGTTTTACTGCATTTATGAATTAATAGACTGAAATTATTGGTCCATGTTTTTTTCACGTCTTGTAATTTCATTAAATTAACCCTTGCTGAAGAAGCGTAAAAGCAGGTAATTTATTACAAATTAAAAATAATTTAAATTTTGTTCATATGTTTTCTTTTGCATGCTGTCCCGAATTTTGTAACATTTCTTTTTTATTTCTTCACAAATATCTGTAGTTTTATTCATATTTAATTGAAAATTTAAATGTTTATGATTATATTTATTTCTCCTTTGCACTCGGAACGGAAAATAAAAACCTAGTAGCTGTTGCCAACGTTCCATTTTTTTGCAGTTCGTTCCGTCCCATTCGGCCATTCCCATGTCCAGCCTCTATACTAAACACTAGATCCTTTACTTTCACTCCTACATATTTACATTTCAACACTTATCCAACCTGTCACCAATTATTATTTAACTTATTTAATAAACAAGATTCTTTTAGTTTCACTTTACAACCATTTACATTTCGTGTGTGAATTTCCTTTTGTTTACATAATTATAAAATAGTAGGCCTACTGAGCTCGTTCAAATCAACGTTAGGTTACAAATTTACAATGTTTATTTTATATTTATCTTGAAAAGGTACGTTTATATTATTTAGATACTAGTATTTATAATTATTAATAAGAATTTTTTTTAGTATTTCGTATTTTGTAAAACCAGATCATTGTAATTAAATTTAGGCTATTTATAATATTCGGTTAACCTCAAAATGTTACAATACTGTATAAAACAGAAGTTTTGGATTGAAAGCTTAACACTGTTTTAAGTTAATACTATATAACTAGGGGAGCCCCTGCGTGCTCCGCACGCCAACTCTCG
The DNA here is from genome assembly GCA_018207615.1 of Philaenus spumarius. NCBI lineage: Eukaryota > Metazoa > Arthropoda > Insecta > Hemiptera > Aphrophoridae > Philaenus > Philaenus spumarius. The sequence continues at coordinate 115,822 of JAGFPH010000785.1, forward strand.
TTGGAACTTTCAAAAGACATATGTTATGTTTTATTTATAATTAAGGTGTAGGATTAATAGTAACCTCAAAATTAAGATGGTAAGTAATTTTAAATGTTCAGTTCAAATAATTTCCTATATTTTATAACAGCAGTTATAATTACTCGAGGCATTTTCTGTTCTTTGAACAAAACTACCATCGAAGGGAATCGGACTTTATCTGTTTAACATTGAAAAGATTCCTATAACCTCCTAAATACTATAAAAATCACTATTTAAGATTCATGTTTATTGGTATCCAAGTCACAAATGTTTTAAATAACACTGATTTACCTTATTTAGGTTAATGCCCTAGGAGTTGTCCTAGGGCATTAACACGATACGCACGTAGTTCTTCGAGTTAATTTATATCAACTAACCTTAATTTTCAGTCAATAGTAGTACTTGTTTTTCAAAGTATGGTTACATGTTTCGCTGCCACAGGCAGTATCATCAGGCCAGCCAACAACACTAATACTAGTCCATTGTTTACATAAGCATCACATACATAACAAAACAATAAACATAAATAATTGTGCAGAGATGGCACTTGTCAAAAATAAAAAATAAAAATAAAAATTGTTCTTGTTCACAATACTTAGGCCACATGTTTCTTCACTGAGTTGTACTGGGAGACTGCTACCTCAGGTATTCCTTATCAGATTTGTACCTTTGGCCTTATTCTGAAGTTCAACAATTAAGTCATATATACAATTGGAAGTGAAATTTAATTTATCATTTAAAATGTTTGAAGGATTAAACTTTTGGTGCTTATAAATTTCCAATTCTTCCATTATGTTCAATTTGTGTCCTTTTCTCATTTTGTGCAATGTGGTCAAGTTATTCTGTATATTGGTGTAACTGTGGCGGCTATCTATTAGATGTTCTGCATATGACGAATGGATTGAATCTATATTTCTGCTATTGGGTAAATGTTCCTTAAAGCGAGTTTTAAATATCTACCTGTCTGACCGATATATTGTTTCTCACAATCATCACAATGGAGTTTGTATACGCCTCCATCTAAGTACTTATCTTGGGTAGGTTTTGGGTGTTTTAAAAAACGCTGTAGACTGTTATTGGTTCTGTGAGAGATACAGTATCCGAGTTTTTTAAATATGTTGCAGTTTGTTTTTCAAATGGTGGTGTATAATCCATTGTAATTTATTTCATTTTATTCTTGTTACCACCATTCCCTTCTTTGTTGATCGGAGAAGCCCTAAGTTGTTTCCGTTTCTTCTTTATTTTATGGATGCATTTGTCAACTATGGAAGAGTTATAGCCGTTACATTGTGCTATGTATTTTATTACTTTGATTTCAGCAGTAAAATCATTATGTTCCATTGGGACGTTCAGCGCTCTATATACCATGCAGCCATTTTGTGTGACTCTGGATGTCTGGATGAAGCGTGTATGGTGTGATTAGTCTGGGTAGGCTTCCTGAAGATCTTGAAACGGTCTTTGTTATCTATTTTACTAATGTTTAGGTCTATTTAATTTATATTGCCGTCAATTTCTATTTCACTTGTGAACTTGAGAGAAGGGTGTAGATTAATGAGGTATTTGTTAAAGTTTGTTAACTGTCTTGACGAGCCATTAAAAAGACATAGTCCCTATGTCATCTACATACCTGTGGTAGTAGATAATATTTTTCTTGAATTTGTTTTTTGCATTCATTATGTTTTCATTTTCTATGTGGTTGAGGAAGATGTCAGCCATGATCCCTGATAAAGGCGAACCCATGGCTAGTCCGTTATTCTGCATATAAATATCATTATTAAATAAAAAATAATTTTGTTCTAGGCATTTGTTCTAACTTGACCATATTGCACAAAATGAGAAAAGGACACAAATTGAACATAATGGAAGAATTGGAAATTTATAAGCACCAAAAGTTTAATCCTTCAAACCTTTTAAATGATGAATTAAATTTCACTTCCAATTGTATATATGACTTAATTGTTGAACTTCAGAATAAGGCCAAAGGTACAAATCTGATAAGGAATACCTGAGGCAGCAGTCTCCCAGTACAACTCAGTGAAGAAACATGGGGCCTAAGTATTGTGAACAAGAACAATTTTTATTTTTATTTTTAATGTTTGACAAGTGCCATCTCTGCACAATTATGTATGTTTATTGTTTTGTTATGTATGTGCTGTTTATGTAAACAATGGACTAGTATTAGTGTTGTTGGCTGGCCTGATGATGCTGCCTGTGGCAGCGAAACATGTAGCCATACTTTGAAAAACAAGTACTACTATTGACTGAAAATTAAGGTATGTTGATTGATTAAAGTAGTTCTAAAGCTAAACAATGAATATTAATTTACATGTTTATGTGTTATGTTTTGCCCGTAATTATTTGTTAATTTTAATGTATAACGATCTCGATAGTGAGTGATTATATACTCTGAAGATGGAGCAGATGCTCTGAAACGCGTAAGTGCGATTTCAAACAGGAAGTCACGTGGTGGAACCTAAATAAGGTAAATAAGTGTTATCATTATTTACTTCCACGAAAGCAGCTGGATTAGTTTGTTTCTTAGTATAAACAGCTGTTTTGTATAGAAATGGTTTTTAAATTCGTTCCATGTTAATCTTGTGGGAAAAACCCGGCCTTTGAGATTAGCTCAATTAGGATAAGAATCTTTGACATCCAAAACCTTATTGCAAAACTACTAAATGAGACGAATTTTTTGACACCTCAAACGTTAAAATTGGTTCAGAAATAAGGACACAAGTTGTGTTCACAAAAATCTGCTTCACGTATTATATATAAGGATACTGAACCAACACACGTTTCTTAAAAACATTTAGATTTATTACCATAACAAATTGGGAAATTTAGAACCAGGCAATTATTGCTCACGTCCAACATTTCTTTAGGTTAGGGAAACACACACAACGAAAAAGACTAACTATGTCATAATTCAAACACCTATTAAAATTAAGCAGCTGTTTAATTTGGTGAGCGAAGCGAGCAGGGGGCGTAGCCCTCTAGTATTAATATACTGTATTCAATATAATGCTTGCCGTCTTTAATATTCCTTTTTTGTATTCGTCGTGCGACGTCGCAATCAAATGTTTTGTAAACAAGATACAATTACAATTTTAACAATAAGTAAAAATAAATGCGTTCTAAGTCAACCTTTCAAAAACATGTGCTAACCTTCTCCGTTTACAAACTAAATATGAAGTCTTGAAAATCAGTACAAAATAATTACACACACACATTCAGAAATTTTAATTTATAAGGAAAAGCTTTGTGTAAAAAGCATTTTGTGCTTGCGGGAATTTTAATAAGCGCCAGAGATAAAGCACTTACGAGATGAAAGGGAATGGGGCTGTGATGTACATAGCGCTATATTTAATTTAAACATATAACTGAATTCTTTATTTCATTATATTTGTTAGATAATCCAGCTTTTCGGATTAGTAATTTCAAGACTTAGTATGCGTATTATATATTTTTTGTCCATACATAACAATCTATTATCTATTTGGAATGTATACAGGTTAAGACAAAAATCTGGAGTAGCTTATAATTTTTATTTGGGTTTCTACTTAAGGGAGTTCGGAGAGTTAATTATTTTTAAAAATTTGAAATTTTTTTATTGGTTTTTTGTGTTGCCTTACGTTCTAGAAATAATTTAATACCACTCCCATCACGTTCTGTTAAATAGAAAAAAAGTTATTCAACTTTTAGTCGAGAAGTGTCATGCGTTTTATGTTAGAAACGTAGTGGCCTCGCGAAGAGAGCTGTTGCAAGTATCAGCAAGCCGTTGCCAAAATTACTGAAATTATTGTGAGTCAAATAAAGGCTATATTTTAGGATTTGGCAGACCCTACCCTATTGAAGAAATGCCTACAAGAAAAGTCACAGAATCTAAACGAATCTGTAAAGTATGTAATTTGGTCGCCACTACCCAAAACAGTTTTTGTAGGTCTACAAACTATGGAATGAGGTGTTTATGATGCTGTTTTAAATGTCAATAAAGTAAATGCCACCAAGTGCCTTGTCTTGAAGGAGCTTGGAATAACTGTAATTCAAAACACAGCTTTAGTGATGAGTGAACTGGACAAAATACGAATGCTGGGCGAGCGAGTGTTTTCAAATCTGATGAAAAAGCGAGATAAAGTCGTAAAAGGGCCTACAGAAAGTTAGAAAAAGCTTTTGCTGAACATGAAGACCCAGACCAGCCGTCCTATAGGGCTGGGATGCACTAACCTCACTGTGGATGATCAGTAATGGAATAATTAATCTTTATTGGTGTTTTTCCAAAAACTGTGTTTTTTTATAACTAACCCATTATCTCAGAAAGTACAAAAGGTACAGGTCTACAAATTTTACCATACTCTTGTAGTTTAGATGCAAACTTTAACAGGGGTTTTTTGAGTTGTATAGCTTAGTTTTTATTAAACATTTTAAAATGAGATATTTTTATTGAGTTTTAAGTAATAAAATATGTTTTAAATCATAAAACGGTTAAAAAGAGAAGAACAAAAATAAAGTGAAAGTCTTAACAAAATGACACATAAGCACATAAAAAAAAATCAATCATGTACTTATGGTAGTAAGAAAATGGGTCACCAATATGGCAAATTAAACATGGGGAATATAAGGCCCGCCCCCTTAAAGGCCCTGTGCACACTTTCACCAAAAGGACGTGAGACACTTCGTCACTTTCAATCTGCGTCCTAACGTTGATAGTCTCTAATTTGCCGCCAATGGACAGTACATTATTGCTTGCCTATTTGTGAAAATTTAGTATTTATTTACATTTTATATGTCGAATTAAAGATACACAAATATTCACTTTTCATTACTTTTCATTTTATATTGATAAATCAAACTGTTTAAAATAATTATAATTCTATTATAAAATAAATATATTTGTTCAAAAATTTAGATACAATTTTATAAAATTGTTGGCCTATGTGTTAATTTATACCATTCTTTAATCTATCCTTATAACGACATCAATACTGGATGCATTTTCACCTCCTCAATGAAATGTCCATATTTTCATCATACATAGTTTAAAAAAAATTTAAATTCTCCATAATCAAATTTACTACTAAGTATCGCGATAGCTACCTAGATAGCTATTGGAAGTTACGCTGGCGTCAGATAGGTATTTGTGTCATGTGTTCACCGCATTATAAGATCATATTTACGTCTTCCTAACCGATTGAAAGTGACTCAGTGTCCCTCGTTCTTTTGCAGCAAGTGTACCGGGCCTAAGATTGATGGACGCAACAAAACTAGTTTTTGTTCAGTTTTAATGCAATTTAATTATTCAACTTTTCATTGAAGTGCTTAGCAAAAACATGCAAAATGTAAAAAACAGAACACAACCAAAATATACTCAAACATAATTTATGTATATTCCCCCTGAGAAAAAAAACTCGTTCTGTCGACATTTTCTGTGCATCAGTTGATATGATTTAATTGACTGTAACTTTTAAATGGAAACATATTACTTTGTTTGGAAGTTTCCAATAAACGGCAGACACTATCGGAGTTATCAAGTGACCTCGTTTCCTTAAAGAAAGTTCTCTCAATATTGTATAAATAAGTTTAATCAAACTGAGATCTTTTATATCAAATCACTAATGAATTTCGTGGAATTTTTGAATTTGTTCGTGTTTTTAAATGAAAGAAATTGTGTACACCTTTCAAGAATTAATCATGGTGTATTTATTTATAAATAATTTACGGTTATTGAAATATTGTAGTTTTGATTTTCAGTATGGTTTTAATAAAATCTACGTTTAAAAAGCATTTTGATGCTGTTATTGTAATTAAGAAATCATACTTAACCAACATTAATTCGAAACAGACGTAAGATGATGATTGAAATAAGATGATGATTATGATGATTATTAAAGTAAACGATACCAATTCAAAACTCCAATATATTTTGATTACGCTTTTTAGCGTGTTTCCATAGGAAAAATGAGCTATTGCAGTATCCCTTATGGTAAGACCTAAGGTCGGGAGTAGCTTAAAACTTTCAGAAATTGTTATGGGTCAATAAATCTAACTTTTGGTTATAAAAATGAATATGTACCCCTTTTGTAGGGGTTGCAAGGGGTGGCAACTCAAATAATTTAAATAGCAACCCCCATCATGTGGCACATCATTTTAATCCTCTCATTATGACGAGAAAAATGGTGAAAAAATATCTCTTATGAAGATCCAGTCCGTAATGATGGCTGGTAAAGTTAAATTTTTAGTGGTATTTTTAATTTTTAAGCGTTTTTCAGCAATTAACAGTTAAACAACTACATTTATTTGCCTTTAAAAAAAACATAAAAATACATCACACAAAGTACAGAAATATGCAAAATTACATCAATGAATTTTTATTTCTTACGACATATTTGTATATTCGTATATTTGTGTTCGCACTCTAGCGGCCGCATTTTAAGTCCGATTTCGTCCAAATTTAGTACTCATGTTGGTTGTCTACGTCGCTCGGACGAATTTGTTAGCCGAAAAAATCCAACTTCCGGAAGTACGTTTTTCGACCGGAAATTTTTATTTTTTTATTTTTCTAAAGATATAAATGTAGGATGTTGTTCTGCACATTTTTGTTTTCGGTATATTATAATACGTCTACTAATTATGTTTTTATGGTATTATCTTACCTTGTTCTACCGCAGTTTTGTTGTTTTACGTGACCTTATAGCTCGCTTGGTTCTTCCAAAATCAATAAAAACGTAAAATAGCATAAAAATACCCGTTTCAAAGCCATGTGGTGGATTTTACCGTGGGGTTGGCGAGCGAAGCACGCAATGAATTGTTTATTGAAATTACTCCGAATACTCGAAATGCCGTGCGAAGCACGCAATGCTTTGTGTATTGAAAATACTCCCAATATTCGGAAGAGCGTATTTAAACTTAATTTTGGAAATTTGATCATCTCACGTCAGCGGTTCAACTGCGTGGTCGAATTATTAATCACTGATCACCGAATCACATAGAAGTAATTCCTTAACTAGTTTTTGAAAATACAAATTGAATAACATGGATTATAGATGAAATATATTTTTTTTTAATTTCAAACAAACCTTTTATATGAGGTTCTATTTTGAATGTTCTTTGGACGAAATATATTGGGTTCTCCATTGGTAAAATACCGAAGACATTGAAATTTGTTAGTAAAATTTGTACCTCTATTTCGTTAAAGTAGCGCTTATTAAAGCGATAATAACTTTCCAAACATTTAATGGTAATTGCGAAACTATTTATAGCCGTGTCGTAACTCTTATGTTGTCGGTTTCTGATGTTCCACGAAACAGGGTTATAGTCCTGTGTTCAAGTGTGAGTGCGTTTATACTTTACATTTTGATCATGCAAATAAAAATAAACGGTACCAGAAACTGGCACATACTTTCTCACAAAATATATTTAAATTATTAAACAGATTCACAGTGACTTCATAATTGTTGGAGGGGTAGGAGTGGTGATTTTAAACTAGGAGATTAACTAATGAATATTATTATTATTAGCTAGAGATAAAACTATACGATCGATTTCAAATAAATTTGCACCAAACACGTAAATTAGGTCTGTATGGATGCACGAAAAAAGGCTTAGAAAAATTGTGAAAAACAACCCCCTTTATAGCCAAAAAACCCCCAAAAATCTGTTATTATTATTATTATTATTATCACCTAAAAGAGAATTTTAAGATGCTGTTTTTTGCATATGGTAGGGTACATTAAAGGCTACAAATAAACCAAATTTTATCAAAATCGTTAAAGCTGTTTTTTTATAAAAAAAAAATATATCTTTTTGGGGGTTTTTTGCCAAAAAGGGGGTTGTTTTTCAAAATTTTTCAAAACCGTTTTTCGTGCATCTATACAGGCCTACTTGACATGTCTGGTGCAAATTTGTTTGAAATCAATCGAATAGTTTTCGCTCGGTTTGTATACACACAGACATACAGACAGAAATTTTGTAAAAACCAAATTTTTGGACTCAGGGTATCCCAAAACGGATATTTCCACAAAAATCTCAACATCAATTTTTTTTGCGATCACTATACTTTCTCTGTACTATAGTATAGAGAGAAAGTACAAAGTGTAAAACCCTAAATATAGTTCATTTTACACTAAACAGTAAAAGTTGTTTGCCTCATGCTTCGTAAAATAACGTGCAGAGTATTAATCACGGTTATAAATGTCGGTTGCGAAGCTCCGTCCAACAGTCATTTCTCAACTTACTGTGGCTGTCTGAACGAAGCGGGATTAGTATTGCACACACTTAGTTTATCTTGGAAAGTTTTAAAATAAATATCAGTTACTTATTTTTACCGACCGGTGGACTTAAAGTTTATGAGCAGAGGTTGCAGCAGTACTCAATGCACGAACCTTAACTTAATCAGCCGATTGATGCAATAACAGTTTTAATAACACCTTCCAAGCTCGGCAAGTAATTTATTAGGAACTGTAGTTGACTTGAGAACGTAAATAAAAGATCCTCTCGACTGCGGAAGCAGATACTCTCGCTTTAAAAGCAATTAATTAATCTTAAGAGTTACAGTTCTTGACACGTTCAAGGATGAATCGAGCAAAACAAACGACGGTAGAATAATTTGACAAGAATTTATATTATTCCACAAAGAGGATGGATAATTGTTCGATCCAGCCGAATGAGTAGTCATGCCAACATAATAGAGTTAATTAAATTAAATTAAATTACAAGAGAAAAAACATAGACCAAGACCGGGAGTTGAACCCGGGTCCTTTACGTTTCCGTCGCAATGCTCTACCAACTGAGCTACCCTGATCGCTCCAGATATTGGTCGATGTTATCTCCCTTGTACGGTTGTACAAGTTTATTATAATAGAGTTAATAAACCACCTTATGTTTATCTGATCTGTTTATTTCAGGTTGAACAAATTTCCATTGAAGTGTCTTTAAACGCTCTGTCGCTGGCTGCATTCATTCTAAAAAAGTTGTTTTATCCCTGTTAGTCTTAAAAAAATACGCTTATGAAGGTAGTAACTTTGTATTCAGGTTTACTAGCATCCCTGTGTCTTAGTTTATACAAGTTAGACTAATAAAGGTGGGGGAGTAGCGTGACGTGCGTCGCCTGGTTGCCAATATTTTCACTGAGTTGATCTTTACATGCAAGTTTGTATTTCCTCATTCAGAAAAAATCTAACAAGAAAATGGTGCACGAGTAATTTGTATACAAGAAATACATAAACAAAGCGGTTTCCGAATTTTTTGATTTGCATTTATTTCCTGACAGATTTTGCTCTAAGACAGATTGTACAAATCCATTAAGAACACTTTATGAGGAGGAAATACGTAACTTAGTGCATCTCGGAGAAATGATCATTGCTGCAATCGATTTTATGTCTGCCGTGCCACTAATGGGACAAGTCGTTGGCGTGCATGCAAAATGTCTTATGTTTACTTTTCAGGAGAGGGAAAGAACTACATTGAAGTATGGAATATAAAACTGAGAGAAGACGAGATATGTTGCGAGATTGGCGATATGGCAACACTAAGTATGTTTCCTTTATTTTTAATAATAAACCTCTCTCTAGTACATACTTAGGTTTAGGTAAAAACGAAGCCAACTTGGTGTAACCACTCCTAGATGGTGCTGATGTATCCGGTTTTACTTGTACATGTAATACTGTAGAGATTTTAAAATAAGTAAAAATTTGTTTTCAAGGCAAGCCTAGCCGATTGGATAGCGTGGTATCTTCCTGGATTCGAATCTCGGCTAGATACCAGGTAGCGTTTTCTATCTGTAGTTAGAGGAAAGGAGGGGGTGGTAGTAAAGCAAACAGTGGCTAGCTTCCAAGCTGACGGAATATTACTAGTTACCTGGTTCCTGGAGTGGGTTGTTTTGTATATTTTTACTACAGAATTTAATTTTTTTTTAAACAATTGTTGGGATAGACTTGCTATGTTTTGCATGAAGAAGGATGTGCAAAGCATCCTCCTGTTGGTCAGAAAGATTTACAATTTGGACAGAACATGCAGACATCACTATAGATCATAATGGCTCATGAAAATATAACCTAATTTTTGATAAGTCACATTTTATATCTACGCTAATAATAGATACAAATATAAGAATAAAATAAATATGTAAAATTCATAATATTCGGTTTAAGACCAACATGTTCACTCTAAATGGCATAGTTATTTTTCATATATGGGAATGACTTTTCGACCACAAAATACAAAATACGTTCTTTAATACTTTTACAATACCTTGATATTTAAATATTGCCAAAGCAGACTAAAGGATTTTCTTGATTCGTTTGTCCTAGCTTTATAAATTTACACCTTTCAGAAAGTGTGTTTTAAGTAAACATAGTAATCAAAGTAGTTTGTGTTTGCAGCAAAAATTGACATTTTTGGCAAAAGGTAAGAGGCTTGGTACAGCGATTGTCTAAGTTTTCTAGTTGGAACCTCAAAAAAAACAAACATATCTAACAATACTGTCACATCTGCCATGTAGAGCAATCAATATTTTATAACTTACGTGAAAAACATTATAAAAAATAGTTTATATTTCGATCAACATGTAGGCGTACATAATAATTATAATTTATATCCTTTAAGTTGCAAAGAAATACTTTAAAGTATGAAGTTCGCTAAGAATAAACTTTTTATCCAGCTGAACTGCAGCGATCACGGCCAAAAGAGGGCTCATAACTTCAAAAATATAAAATTGCATTGAAATTCTGCGGCGCGAGGTACGGAGGCCTAATCTCATATATATTAGCGAATTTTCAAAGGAAATATGTGTGAGGCCTAAGGTTGGGAGTAGTAAATGAGCAACCATCATGGTCTCCAGAACGATTTTTTGTATAATGTATGTAGTTACAAATATTTCAACTTACGTCATCCCATTACAATAATAATTGTTCTCTCTTACTGGTTTCGCAACATCAACATGTCAGCATCTTCAGGGTTGATCCGCTACTGCTTCGTCAAAGTCATTTCTTACATAAACACTTTACAGAAAACAAATAAAAATATCATCTACATAAATAATATATGAGATTATTCTGCATATTTTATTTTTTTACACGACCGTCTAGTTAACACAAAATAGTCCCAAAACGTAAAATACCAAAGAAGTACCCAAAATTGCCGTAAAAAGTGAGTTTGTCCGCTGTGCGAGCGAAGCGAAGCAGTCCATAATATGAGGACGCAAGGTCAAGGTGAAAACTAGCAAAGCGCAGTCAATATCCCGAAGCAGCAAACTCGCAAAGCGCAGT
>JAGFPH010000785.1:142094-173487 GCA_018207615.1 Philaenus spumarius
AGCTATCAATAGGATTTAAACATAAAAGCCAAAAAACTTAAAAAGTGCCCTTTTAAGTATGCCCATGAAATAAAATTGACATTTCATAATTTTTTGATAATAATGACAACATTTTCTGTCTTTTAAAACAGACAGCACTAAATTCGGCCCGGAAGATCTTCAGAAATAGCTATCAATAGGATTTAAACATAAAAGCCAAAAAACTTAAAAAGTGCCCCTTTTAATATGCCCATGAAATAAAATTTACATTTCATAATTTTTTGATGATAATGACAACATTTTCTGTCTTTTAAAACAAACAGCATTAAAATCAGCTCTGTAGATCTTCAGAAATAGCTATCAATAGGATTTAAACATAAAAGCCAAAAATCTCAAAAAGTGCCCTTTTAATGTGCCCATGAAATAAAATTGACATTTCATAATTTTTTGATAATATTGACAACATTTTCTGTCATTTAAAACAAACAGCACTAAAATCGGCATGGTAGATCTTCAGAAATAGCTATCAATAGGATTACCAAACGTTTAAGGGTCTAGTGAATCCTACTAATACTATAAATGTGAAAGTTTGTATGTTTGATTGTTTATTTGTTTGTTTGTTTGTTTGTTTGTTTGACTGACAATCACGCAAAAAGTACTGGATGGATTTGAATGAAATTTGGCACACATATAGATCATGACCTGGAATGAGACATAGGCTATAAATCATTTTGATTTAAGGGTTGAAACAACCCCTAAAACAATCAATATTTATTATTATACATCCATTAAGACTAGAAAGCTGGAATTTGGTACATTTATTTCTTACAAAGTACATATAAAATGTAAACTATATTTGCATTTTACACTGTGCTGCTAAGGGGTGAAATTGTAATAACAACCCCTAAAACAATACAAATTAATTATTATACTTCACATAAAGCTAGAGAGCTGGAAATTGGTACATTCATTTCTTACAAGATATATATAAAAAGTAAACCATATTTGTATTTTTCAGTGTGCTGCTAAGGGGTGAAAATGCAACAACAACCCCTAAAATAATACAAAATAATAATTATACTTCCCATAAAGCTAGAGAACTGGAAATTGGTACATTTATTTCTTACAAGACATTTATACAATGTAAACCATATTTTCTTTTATTCACGTGCTTCTTAGGGGTGAAAATGAGATAACAACCCCTAAAACAATATAAATTAATTATTATACTTCCCATAAAGCTAGAGAGCTGGTAATTTGTACATTTATTTCTTACAAGGTATATATAAAATGTAAACTATATTTACATTTTACACTGTTCTGCTAAGGGGTGAAATTGTAATAACAACCCCTAAATCATTACAAATTAATTATTATACTTCCCATAAAGCTAGAGAGCTGGAAATTGGTGCATTTATTTCTTACAAGATATATATAAAAAGTAAACCATATTTGTATTTTTCAGTGTGCTGCTAAGGGGTGAAAATGTAACAACAACACCTAAAACAATACGAAATAATTATTATACTTCCCATAAAGCTAGAGAGCTGGAAATTGGCACATGTATTTCTTACAAGACAATTTATACAGTGTAAACCATATTTTCTTTTATTCACGTGCTTCTTAGGGGTGAAAATGAGATACAACCCCTAACCTAAGGCAATGCAATATTAATTTTGTTGGGTGTAGTAAGTGAGCACTGATCATGGTCCCCAGAACACGAGGTGATTTTCACCCCCTTCAAAAAGTCGGATTGATTTGAAACTTTGAACACTTATAAAGGACCTACGGCAATGCAATATTAATTTAGTTGGGTGTACTAAGTGAGCACTGATCATGGTCCCCAGAACACGAGGTGATTTTCACCCCCTTCAAAAAGTCGGATTGATTTGAAACTTTGAACACTTATCAAGGACCGATGACAATGCAATATTAATTTTGTTGGGTGTAGTAAGTGAGCACTGATCATGGTCCCCAGAACACGACGTGATTTTTACCACTTCAAAACGTCTGATGGATTTGAAACTTTGAAAACTTATCCAGGTTCTACGGCAATGAAATATTAATTTTGTTGGGTGTAGTAAGTGAGCACTGATCATGGTCCCCAGAACACGAGGTGATTTTCACCCTTTTCAAAACGTCTGATTGATTTGAAACTTTGCACACATATTAAGGGTTTTTTAACATAGAATATGGTTTAATCATGGATAACCTTAAAATCCATCACTCATAACTGTCGCATGAAACTGTTTCAGTCTTATATAGTTTTCTAGAAAATTTAAGCCTATGTGCTATGGACAAACATGTGCGTCCGCTTTAAAATATTAGTGTTTATTATGTAGAAAGGTTCAAAAATAAAAAATAAATGGTTTCTACTAATTTAGACTATAAGTATAAAAAATAAAAGGTCTGGTCATAGCATAGGAAGTACGAAATTTGCTTAGCAGTGAATGTGTTAAGGATGAGGTAAACATCTACTAACATATTGAACATCCTCCATCACCTGAGCTACCGGTATGTATTTTAAATGCACAAGTATTCACAGGCATTCTTAACCAGTTCAAATCTATATATATACATATATAGACTCTACATATATAAAACCAAATACCACTCACTGACTGACTCACTCACTCATCACGATTTCTCAAAAACTACCGAACGGGTTGCAATAAAATTTGGTATGTAGCTTCTTCTAGGGCCCTAGGTGTTCGCTAAGAAAGGTTTTCCAAAAATTGGAAATTTTAGGGGGTTTTTGGAGGGGTCAAAGTTACTAGGAAAAAAAAAACACCAAACGGATTGGAATTGAATTTGATATGTAGCTTCCTCTAGAGCCCTAGGTGCTCCCTAAGAAAGGTTTCCAAAAAATTCTAAATTTTAGGGTGGTTCGGAGGGTCAAAGTTACTAAAAATCCCCATAAGAAACACATAGTGTACTATATTTATTGATATGTTTTTGTTGCTAATATACATTTAACTTTGATTTGTCTATCCGTGCAAAGCCGGATTGGGGTGAAAATGTAATAACAACCCTTAAAACAATAAACATTAATTACTATGCGGCGAAACTTTGAACCGTGTGCGAAGCCACGGGTACAACAGCTAGTTATTATATAAGTAAGATGGTTTTTATGTCATTTAAGAGTAGTATTACACAAATTTAGATCTATAATTTATAGTTGGTGCAATTTATTTGTATTGTTAATGGGTAGCTACCCCATTTCAACCCCTTAGACTGTAGTATTTGTAACGTATAATAACACTCCTGGTAATGATAGACGTAGGCCTGTGGATAAACTGTGAAATATTAAGTGAAATAGGTCAAACAATTTTTAGTTTATTGGGAACAAAAAAAAAAGAAACAAAAATTGTTTTTTTTATATAGTAGAGATAATATATACTAGGGGCTCTGCCCCTGGACGCTTCGTGTCTCAACCCCGCCTCGTGGTCTACGGCCTCAGATGGCTGCTTCGCTTCGCTCGCAGGTGAAAAACCCTCTAAAGGCTCTCGCTAATCTTTGGCTCGTTTGTACCTGGGTGTACCATCGTTCAGTGTTTTTAACATCTGGATTGTATCTATAATGTATCTATTCGAATATTTAGTGACTTTGAAGGAGGTATAAAAAGAAGCTGTACCTATTCGCCTTCTAAGTGACTTGAAAGGTGGTATAAAAATAAGTTCAGATTTTAAATTTTAAGCACATTTTATCAGACTTTATGGTCGTTTTTGAAGACATAAGACCTAGCGCATTCAATTCCTGACGTCAAATAACCCCTGTATGCAAATTTTGATCAAAATCGTTAGAGCCGTTTTCGAGATTCGCGACAGATACAAAGATAAATACAAGAATTGCTCATTTAAAGTAATTAAAGTAATAGAGTACATTAATAAGTCTTAAACAATGCCAAAAAACAGAAATAGGCTACAGTTAAGGCAATATTTATGTAGAGCATAGGCCTATAACTGTTGACAGTAAACAAATATATATACATTTTTTAACTCCATGTGTATTTTTCAAAAGTCGATGTTTTATTTGCATTATTTTAACTTCAATTTGGTTCATCCTAAGCAACCGCACGCTCTTTACGTACAATTTTGTTAAACAATCAAGTGTTTTACATTAATACGTGACACAAATGTACATTCGTTTTATTCGTGTAAACGTATTCCTAAATGAATTGACGACGTTGTGAGCACTTACGTACTGTATTTTTTTAAATCTTACTGACTCACATTTTCAACTAAACTATTTGCCAAATCATACACATTTGCATAAATAAACTGGTTTTTTAAGAAATATTTTATTAATAGCTGACCCGACAGACGTTGTCCTGTACTAATTTCAATAAATTTGTGATAAGCTGTTGAAAAAAAACGTATTTCTGAGTGATCTATTAAATTTGAGGAGGATGACGATTGGACATTTTACTTGCAAGTTGAATTTTGACGTCAGATTTCCAACACCGCTGAAAATCTCGAAATTTGTGATGAGCGTGAAATGTGATGGACTTGGAACCAAAATTTAAGTTATAATTGATTTAAGTAAGAATTTCAAGTAAACAGTCAAAACAAAGAAATGTTTTAATTTTAGTGGTTTGATGTGACATCACTATTTCCTTCATTATAATGATTTATGATACACGACATTTTTTGTTTTGTTGATTGGCGCAAAAACAAAGCTGATGGTTTTCCGGCACGCCAACAGGCGGATATATTTACATTAACTACATATCCATATGTTAACACATTTTGATCTAGATGTTTGACTTAGGCCTACAGTAAATATTTTGCTTGCATTTACCTAATCTAAAAAAAACTGATAAGTTGTGAAGAATAACTACCTGATTCTACATTAGCTAAATTGGTTGGTTCATTGTAGGCATAACCTAAAATTATGTTCAGTTTTTGATCCAAATCAGCTATTTTATTTATAATATATCTGTAACAACCTATGTTTGGATTGAATTATAATACAGTAAGAATGTTTCGTTGATTTTTGCTCGTATTTTCTTTTATTTTGTTAATAACTTAAAAAAGCTGTTCGTTTTCAAGAATAATAAACTTATTATAAATTTGCAATCTATATATATAAAAGCCAAAATACCACTCACTGACTCATCACGATTTCTCAAAAACTACTCAACGGATTGTTGCTCGCTAAGAAAGGTATTACAAAAATTCGAAATTTTAGGGGGGTTTGGGGGGTCAAAGTTACTAAAAATTCCAACAAACGGATTAATTTGGTGTGTAGCTTCCTCTAGGGCCCTAGGTGCTAGCTAAGAAAGGTTTAAAAAACAAAATTTAGGGGATTTGGGGGGTCAAAGTTACTAAAAATCCCCATAAGAAATATATAGTATAATATATTTATTGACGTATTTGTTTTGTTAATATACATTTAACTTTGATTTGTCTACCCATGCAAAACCGGATCGGGCAGCTAGTTATGAATTTATGAATAAATGTAAACAAACATGGGTTTCTAAGCTTTCAGTCCAAACAGCTGTTTCCGTGAGTTATGGCCTTGAGTTCTTACAAAAAAGTTTCAGGTTTTCTCATATTTGAAACATTTCCGGGAAACTTTTCAAATTTTTCTTTCCATAAAAACCTAATTCGGACTATTATGAACATTTTTAAACAAAAAATAGGCAAATTGGTCCAATCTTTCTCAAGTGATGCGCTTATTAACGAACAGCATTTTATTTTTATTATATAAAAGAAATATCTATAAGAACTCTTACAAATTTTAGAAATATATATTTCCTTATATATAATAACAAGAAGTTTTCCCTGCTCGCTTCTCTCACCAACTCCGGAGGCGTTCCAAGGCGAAGCCAATACAAACAGATTATTGTATACGCTGATATTTTAAAGAAAACAACGACTAAATGTCGACTAAGCTAATGTAAGACAAAAGATCGAAATAGGCACGACCATCCGCAATAATTCTAATTACCGCATACGTTTTAATGTCATTTAAATACTCAATAATCAATTTTTCTAACAAGTATTATTACTTAAGAGCCATGCATACCAACTTTAGTGCGCTGTGAAAGTGACAGCGCTATTAACATAGGAGGTGAATCTTAATTTGTTATTTACCGTGAAACTAAGGCTTTTAGCAAGATTTTGTCCAAATAGTTATCTACAACTAAATCTATTAAACATTTCTATTGAATAGTTTTAATCATTTTATATTAAACATGTGTACAAAAATTGGAAATCAAATTTAGCTTTTCCCATAAGAAAAAATACGTGTTTTTCGTTCCGTTTTTACATACTTCAAAATTTATATTTTAAAAATAAAATTTATATGAAACGAGAGCTTGTGATTTCGTTTTGGGAACTATTGAATTGTTTTAATTCATACTATTTCCATTTTTTTGTTAACCTATTTCAAATAATAATTTTTGTGCAAGTCGGTAGTAGTTCAAGGATTTTGCAATAGGTTGTGCCAGTGCTGTTTACCCCTACTCTCCCTCCTGCTCCTGTCCCCCACCTTTCTATCCCTCCGTAGACTTTATGCAGTAGTACAACTACAAATAATATTATTATGAATCATAAGTGATTGTGTTATACTGGACCTTATTGTATTTTCTTGTAAAAAAGATTTTGACACTGTCAATATTAATTCAAACGGACCGAATTCGATTTTGTTTGATTACTGCGAAATCAACAGTTGTTAGTGTTTAGGTATTTTATTCATTTTCTTTTCGTCACTAAGATTAGGCCTTTATTATCTGCTTTTTACCAATAATTGCTAATACAGTACTATGCCTTCTAAAAAACAAAGACTAAGAAAAGGAAAAGGGAAGGCCTTGAATCTCTCTGCAGTTAAAAAGAAGAGGCGTTTACCTCCAGGACTAAAAACATACTGGGAAAATAAAAGTTACGTTTTGCATACAATCTTATTGTATATAATTTATAAATTAATTAGTAGAGTAATATTTTTATATTATTCAACAAAATTCGAACTGTCTGAAACTCGTTTTTAACTAAGCCTAAAATACAGTTTTTGTTACATTTATACTTTCTTCCTTCAGTTTAGGCCTAAAAACTTTCGAATGAATGACAAATTTTGTTTCTAGAAGACTATTTAATATATAATTTACAACATAACTAATATTTGTATTTTACTTGTATATTCTGTTCACTTGCTAAACTACAAATCTTCAAAATACATCTTATCAAATCAAAACTGTTCGTAAATTTTACAGACATTTATTTCATAATAGTAACTACATAATTGATTTGCAAAAATGATTATTGTTTACTTTTAAAATGTTTAACTTATTAGTAGCCTATACCCATATTTTGAAATAACTACTTATCACCATAATAGTTAGGTTACCTATTGCAGGTAAATAATTATAGATTAAAGTTTATTTGTGTACCACGTAATTTATAATAATAAATCAAAATCTGTTTATACTTTTTCATATTTTCGTATTGTTGGGTTAATGTTGGTTTAATGTTGTTCGCTACCTTATACTGGTTTTAACAAATTTTGTTAATAGTATTTTACAAGCTTCAGGCGTAGCCTACCTTTTATTTCTGAAAAAAAGTAGTTATGTTTTTTCATTTAATTGGCACAAGACTTCCTGTGTCATTTCCTTTCACGTAGATTTTACTACTTATAAAACCTCAGAATTTCAATCAAAGGGAAGTCAGCAATATTGTAGTTTGTTTAGGGCCTACTCTTTTATGAAACGGTAAACTAATTGATAATCTATGTAACGCCTTTTAATCTGCCGGGTTGATTAAACAAAGCCAGTGGTTGTCGCGGTTCCGGGTAGTTAGGGGTTTTAAATTTCCTATTAGTACAAAATCCCGCACTTGTTTAGTGTAGGCCTATTTATAATTTGTATGACGGGTCAGATCTATCTCGTGCACAATTATTTCCCAGACCAATTGATTTTTGACTTTATCTAGATGATCCTATTAGGCATGTGAATGTTCAAAATATAAATTTATAGATTTATAGGGGATGGTGATACTAGTGTTTACAAGGAAATTCTTGATAAACGGCCGTACAAAAATTTAACCGTAGAAAAGGTTGAGTGCAAAAATCACCTTCTGCGTAATTTTTGCAACAAACTTAGAGAATTAGTAACAAAACCAGACAAATTTTGTATGGAGTGTAATAAGTAGCCTACTTTTTAACTTCCCGCTAAGAAAATTGAAAATTTCCTAAAATCTGGAAGTTATTGGTTTCACCCCGTTTATACAAAATATGTCACAATACGATTACAGTCTTACAGTAGTTATTAATAATGAATACTAAGTCGGGTACGACAGCTAGTATTCCAAATAGATAAAATTGTTTTGCGAATATGTTTTTCGTAAATATAATTTGTGTTAAATTTATTTAATTATAACTGTATAATTAATAATAATTACCTCCTAGTTTGGCAGAAGGTAAATTAATTATAATACATGTCTTTTAAATAAGTCTACGGCACAAGAACGTTTGTTGAAAGGAGACTGTTCGTATTATTTATGTTTTAAATATTATAAAAAAATTATTTTAGCATACAAATTGTGTATTAAAATCATTTATAGATTAAAATAAAAAATAATATTTCAAAATTAATTATATAAACTGAATTAAAGTTGTTGTAAAAAATGGTTTGGAAAAAAATGTTGTGCATTTTGTCTTTATAAATTATCACTTTTCAAACTCGGAAATATTGTATAGGCCTAAATCATTACTTTCTCTTATATCAGACCAACCACCAAACTACTGCATTTAGCTACCAACATAAAATAAGGATTCTGAACTGAAGCCACGGTAAGGCAAAGGAATGAAATGAAATATTGTGTTAAACTTTCTGTACCTCTCACTCTGTCTGGTGTGCCGACGAGATGGAGGGGGCAAAGAAGAATTAGCAGTGACAGTTCAGTTTGGTGTCGAGCACTGATACAGGCAGCGCTTACGGAATAAAAAGTAACTAAAATGTGATTTCTCCCCACGGGTAAGCATGACTCTTAAGTATATTACCAACTAAAGGAAACAATATAATATGTAAACTACGTGTTTGACTTAATACAGTAAACCTTTTGTTTGCTTTTACCTAATCTAACTGTTAGCTGTGAAGAAAATTATGTGATCCTAAATTTGACAAATTGGTTGCAAATAAACGTGTTTTGGTTAATTGTAGGCCTAACCTAAAATTATGACAAGTTTTTAATCGAAATCGCTGGTTTATTTATAATATGTAACAACAGATGTTTGAACTGAACATCAGTAAGTTGATTTTTGTTTCTGTTTGCTTTGAGCTTGTTAAACTAAACTAAAATGCTGTTGGTTGTGAATAATAATAATAAGATTCTAAAGTTGCTAAAATTGTCGCTATGACAATGACTGTAATATTATTTTGCTAAGCTTTTGATTCGAACAGCTATTTTATCCAAATGTTCACTGCTTTTAAGCTTTAAAATAAAAATTTTGCAGAATTCTTTCTTAAAAAGATTATATTTGTATATGAGTTCATGTAAAAACAACATCCAAGAATTGTAAGTAGTTTGTTTTGACTGAAGTTGTATACTTGTAAGCATAACCCGAAAGTATATCTAGGCTGGGTTTTGTTAAACCAATAATATGCTATCCGTTTTGAGGTTAGAAATGCTTGAAATGTATTTTTAAAACCTTTTTAATTACTTCATTCTTGACAACCTAGAAAACAACTTAACCCTACAAACATCAAATTCTATAAAAGCGAGTGTACGAACGTATGTACATGAGTAACATATAATATAACAGCTGTTTTCACCCATCATCTGTAAACCCAGTGTAGATTATAGTTTGGGGTTATGTTTACAACTTCAATCATTATAATTTCTTATGAATTTTTTTTTTTAATATGAGTTATAGAACTAATGAATGCTATAGTATACGTTATAATATTTGTTTTGAGGTTACAAAATATATATAAATACACATTTTATCATCAATATATTTGTTTATACAAATTTAAAGAAGAACCTACCTATTCGTTTAACAGCTATATTTCACCCATTATCTGTAATATTTAAACAAACCAGAATATAGTTTGGGGTTATGTTTAGGTAGGCCTAGATAAGTAGGCCTTAATGTTGTTTGTAAATAGTTTGTTTTTTAAATTGTGTATTTCTGATGTGTATCTAATTAATCAGCCTGTGATTTTTCACGGGGGCTTACTAGTAAAACTATATTTTAAACTACCATTATCTAGGGCTATTGGTTTGAATTATTGCTATTTTGTGAAATCATAAAAGTTTGAGCTTCTAATTTAAAAATGTAGGTCTACTGTCGATGAATACTTAAGTTAATTTTAAAGTGAACAATAATAAGTTTTGCATAAATGATTGCATTTTAAATATTTGAGGTTAAAATCGTTTGTTTAAGTAGGCATATGGTTGAAATATATGTTCTATCGTTTCTTTTACCAAAATTTATTTTAGGTCTTTGAGTAAAATGTTTAATTGTTGGTTGTGTAAATTTACTATGTTGAAAATTCCCTAACGCCATTACCCAGTTAGATAAACTTGTTGTTTGTAGGTCTAAGTATATTTTCTGAAGAACAAAGTATTAAACAAACAAAATTGTAAAAACAACATACATTTTCAACGATTTCTGACCTCAAAAAAAGTCATACAGCCAACATTTTAGTTCTATAATTCACTAAACTTAATATTTTGAGGTTATATTTTGTATCACGTGTATCAAATTAATCTGATAGTCAATTACATACATAATAGTATTAAAGCTTAGTTGTACACGTACTGCAACAAGTATTTGGTTTTTTTAAAGTGTTTTACCATCTTTAACTAGACTGGAGATTATTGCAAAAGTGTTTCATTGTAGTGCTAGATCGATATTTGACTTTCCGGGTACGATAATGGATGCGATTCAGGATTAAATTGGAAGTTGAAATATACTTATACTCAGACTCTTTCCCAGCTTTAGGATATTTTTAAAATAAAAAACACTCTATGAATAAAGACATTATTTTGACATCCGAGCACATCGAAAGCTCAATTAAAGGAAACCATATGCCCCTTAAAATACCGGGTGTTCGGAAAGTCTGGAAACGGTTTAATATTTCGTATATAAGGAAAATTTAATGGTAGATGTGATTGATGAGCCTACTCTATGTAAAAACACTATGTTATTAAAATTTAAACAAAATTATCCGCCATCTAGGATCCGCCATTTTGAATGTAGCTTTGTTTTTTTTTTAATGGGAAGGTGGTTATGTGATAGATTATTTCGATGTAGATTTTCAAAAGAAAACCAACGGTGAAATTTGCATATCCAAATCTTTAACCGATTACAAATGGCGGCCAAAAACAACGAAATCGTGTTTTCTGATTTTGCCCAATTTTGTTGTACTATTATTTTTTAAATATTTATTGTTATTCTTTTTGGATTCAGAATTAAATAAGCTTTCAAACGATATGCCACACAATGATATTTGGTTGATCCACTAGAAATCAATTTTCAAAAAAAATCTAAAGTGTAACTAAAAAATTTGACATAGGCCTACTCCTAAATGTCGTTGTGTGGCATATCGTATGAAAGCTATTTAATTCTGAATCCAAAAAGAATAATAATAAATATTTAAAAAATAATAGTACAGCAAAATCGGAAAACACTATTTCGTTGTTTTTTGGCCGCCATTTTTAATCGGTTAAAGATTTGGATATGCAAATTTCACCGTTGGTTTTCGCTTGAAAATCTACATCGTAATGATGTATCACATGACCACCTTCCCATTTAAAAAATCAAAATTACATTCAAAATGGCGGATCCTAGATGGCGGATAATTTTGTTTAAATTTTAATAACATAGTGTTTTTACATAGAGTAGGCTCATCAATCACATCTACCATTAAATTTTCCTTATATACGAAATATTAAACCGTTTCCAGACTTTCCGAACACCCGGTATTTTAAGGGGCATATGGTTTCCTTTAATTGAGCTTTCGATGTGCTCGGATGTCAAAATAATGTCTTTATTCATAGAGTGTTTTTTATTTTAAAAATATCCTAAAGCTGGGAAAGAGTCTGAGTATAAGTATATTTCAACTTCCAATTTAATCCTGAATCGCATCCATTATCGTACCCGGAAAGTCAAATATCGATCTAGCACTACAATGAAACACTTTTGCAATAATCTCCAGTCTAGTTAAAGATGGTAAAACACTTTAAAAAAACCAAATACTTGTTGCAGTACGTGTACAACTAAGCTTTAATACTATTATGTATGTAATTGACTATCAGATTAATTTGATACACGTGATACAAAATATAACCTCAAAATATTAAGTTTAGTGAATTATAGAACTAAAATGTTGGCTGTATGACTTTTTTTGAGGTCAGAAATCGTTGAAAATGTATGTTGTTTTTACAATTTTGTAATAGCTCTCTAAATTATCAAATTTGTCAAAAGTTAAAACGTATTACCCCTCACAATTTATTTTTGAAGTGTAATCTTCTATAGGCGCACCACGTCCAAAAAATGTGTATACATGTGTGTATAGCAGAGTATTATAGTTTACTTGTTGCTGGGGGTGAATCGGATTTTACCGTCACGCGTTTTACCATGAATTTTGTGAAACGCTCTAATGTGAAACACTCTATTCCATCTGTTTGAAAAAAGTTTTGGTCTTGCCGCGATTCTAACCAGCAGAGTCCATCACCATATACTAGCGGCTTAGTCGGTTAGGCCACGATCGCATTGCTAATTTAGTATATTTGAGTTGGGTTATACTATGTAACAGATTGTCCTACGCCATAAGCTTAATCTGTTAATGTTAATACAATGTATAGTTTATTTAGTAATACCTCTGAAATGGACATTGTGCTTCCTCATTTCGTAAGTTGCGTTAAAAAGTTTACACTTCTCCCGTGTGGTTTACATTTTTTTAATTTTACTGGACTTAAGATGTTTTGAGTTTAGAGCCTTCTGAGGTTGTGTGCTCACTATGCCCATATACTTATTTGAGGTATGGAGATTACTTCGGATACTAAGTAAAGACGATCGTATAAATTGTGTTTAGCGGAATACTCTTCACACTTTTATTCCTGCGTAAGTATCTTTACAAAAATGGCTATCGATGGAGTCTAATTATGATTGTAGTTACGAAGGCAATATGGTTTTATTAAAAAAATAAAGCAGTCCTGGAACTGCCGACAAAAGTGAAAACTGTCATGAATAACAATCGTTATATTGGTTTAGTCCGAAATTTTATCATTATTTTTATCTTGTCTCATTAAAATACAGGGTGTCCCCGAACTCTCTGCACCCCTTTTGTGGATATGTTCCTGGGATATACGGTTAACTTTACAAAAAAATTACAAGAGACAAAAAGGTTTACTTTTTTAATGGCAAACACAATGGTATTTTTATTTTGCCTGTAGGTCAAAGGATAACAGAGATATTGACAAAAAAAGGAAAATGTATTTCTTGGTAGTTGTCAACAATACCCATAATTACTCTAGCAACAAAATATTTAAAAGTTATAATGAGCTAAACTAATAAGTTATTTGCATAATGTTTTGAGCACTTTCTGAGATATTTGATATTAAAAATTATAAACAGCCGCCATTTTGAAAATATTTAAAATAATGTTCTAATTCTTCGTACAGTGATAAAAGGTTACGCAACCAATACGTATACAAAGTTTAAGCTCAATATCTTTTCTACTTCCAAATTTTTAAGTATTTTGTAAAAAACACATACAGACAGACAGACGAAAAAATAAGCACCGTAGACCCATGTTTATATTGTAAAATATGTTTGTCTGGATCCCAGGAACATATCCAAAATAGGGGTCTAGAGAGTTCGGGGACACCATGTATAAATTTATAAAATAACATACGCATGATTGTCGACTATAGTGTGTCCAATTGTTTAATTTTTATAATATTTGAAGTTATATCCGCTGCAGGATTTTCGACTTTAAAAATCCGACCTTTTCAACCGGGAATAACCTGCGTTTTCGATTTTTACACATATCCAGTGCTCGTAGTTCTGGTTTTAATTGCATAGCCATTGTTGAATCTGTCCACTGTAACGTGACTGGATTATAGTGGTTTAATCTAAACAGTTTATTGCACTCCACGGCCCATTGTTACCGTGGGGATTGTGTGCTGTCATTTAGAAGGCTTAGTTTTAATGATTTGTTTTGTGATTTAGATTCTACGCCGTATACATTAAAATATATATTTCGTAATCACAAATAGTAGAAGTACACCCAACCTATTCCGTTGTAACGATATTTCTTGTGCACGGTTTTTACTCATCTAACGTGGAAAATGTTATAAAACGAACGTAATTAAGTAGCCGAGATTATTAGTTCATTAAGGATTTCATTACGTGTTCCTACCTGTAGCTTTAATTGAATTAGCAAATGTTCAGCCCAAGCCAATAAATTACTTTCCATTCAAAACATCTCTTTTAATTACATTAAGAGATTTTGTTCATTTATTGGATGATTTGTTAATATTTGCAATATATACCTGCTCTTTGAAATATTGGAAAATTAACTGCAACATGTAATTCAAATGAAAAATATGTAAGAATGACTAAATTGAATTATAAAGTATTCCCAAGTTTACTCACATCATTACTGTAAATTTTAAAACCAAAATAATTCTCTATACACCCATGATTCTTGCAACAATAAGGATTAAATTGTTGTTTTATATATATACTAGCTGGCCCGATCCGGCTTTGCACGGATAGACAAATGAAAGTTAAATATATATTAACAAAAAATATATTATATCAATAAATATATTACACTATGTATTTCTTATGGAAATGTTTTGTAACTTTGCCCCCCCCCCCCCAACACTACCCTAAAAATTTCGAATTTGTTTAAACTCTTTTTTAGCGAGAACCTAGGGCCCTAGAGGAAGCTACATACCAAATTTAATTCCAATCCGTTCGATGTTTTTTTATATTAAAAAAACAAATATTATATCAATAAATATATTACACTATGTATTTTTTATGGGGATTTTTTGTAACTTTGACCTCCCCCAAACCTCCCCTAAAATTTTGAATTTGTTTAAACCCTTTTTTAGCGAGCACCTAGGGCCCTATTGGAATTTAATTCCAATCCGATCGGTCTTTTTTTTTTAGTAACTTTGACCCCCCCCCTCAATCTCTCCTGAAATTTCTATTTTAGAATACCATTAAATATTAAAAACTTAACTTGAACTTTAGTAGTAAAATAGTATTCCTTGGTCGCTTTTTGACACCCATATCTCCACACCCAAAATATGCATTTTAGAACGAATGTTTCTTCATGGATGGAGGATGGAAGACTAATAAATATAGATTCCATATTATAACCAAAAGGGCTGCGGGGTGGGTTTCTTAGTTACAGCGGTACGCAGGGACGAACCACCTTACGTTTATTACATATATATTGATTTTATTCAACTAATTTTGACGTATAACGTATAACTGTAATAAGTGGCGTTGCTTACTTTTGTGTGTACGTGTGTGTGTTTTTTAATAAGATTTTTTTAAACACAAATTGACAACTAATATAAATAACAAAACGAACAACTAATTTCAAGTTTAAAACTTTACATAATTAATTATATTGTTTTAGTACATGTTTTCTTTGACTTTTTCACGATATAAGACCAGTTTTACTTTCTCACTATACTATAGTACAGAGAAAGTAGAGTGATCGCAAAAAAATCGATGTTGAGATTTTCGTGAAAATATCCGTTTTGGGACCCCCTGAGTCCAAAAAAGTGGTTTGTACAAAATAACTGCCTGTATGCCTGTATGTATGTCTGTATGTCTGTATATGTATGTAAGTCTGCATGTCTGTATGTATACAAAGCTAGAGCGAAAACTATTCGATCGATTTCAAACAAATTTGCACCAGACATGTCAAGTAGGCCTGTATGGATGCATGAAAAACGGTTTTGAAAGTTTTTGAAAAACAAACCCCTTTTTGGCAAAAAACCCCCCAAAAAATCAGTTATTATTTTTTTAAATAAAAAAACGGCTCTAACATTTTGATAAAATTTGGTTTATTTGTAGCCTTTAATGTACCCTACCATATGCAAAAAATCGCATCTTTCTAAAAATTCTCGTTTAGCTAATAATAATAATAACTGATTTTTGGGGGGTTTTGTCCATAAAGGGGATTCTTCCCAAAATTTTTCAAAACCTTTTTCGTGCATCTATAAAGGCCTAATTGACGTGTTTGGTCCAAATTTGTTCGAAATCGATCGAATAGTTTTCTCTCTAGATAACAATAATAATATTTTTAAGTTAATCTCCAACTTTAATAAAAAATCACCTCTCCTACCCCACCCTACAAGTCACAGTGAATCTGTTTGATAATTTAAATATGTTTGTGAGAAAGTATGTGCCAGTTCCTGGTACCGTTTATTTAGAATGTATTGTTCTTAAAATAACCTATTCGTTTGTGGTTTTCTTTGAAAGTGTATTGGGAAGTAAACGTGTTTAAGCAATAGAAAATATCGTAAGTCTACTTACTAATTAACAGAAATCAATAATTTAATGAATAAGGGTGACCTGTAGGATAAGACCAATATGATTTACGAGGATTAGTTTTAATTAAATTTTGCGGCTGCGCAATAGCTGATCTTCTTTGTGGACTTTATACAAAGCTTACAGTGGGATTAATTATTACCTCTGGACGTTTCGGATTTATCTATTAAAACCATAAATTATTGAAATCTTTATAAAATCTATTATTAAAATATATTCAAATTATTAGTATTTACATTCATATAAAGAAAACTATTTTATGAACATTTTTAATATAAAATTTAACGAAGAGCTAGCCTCCGAATATTTCATAATAATGTTTTTAATATCGTATATGTTCAGTGTTGTGTTAATGTGTTTTATTTAAGTGTCCTGCACCTGACGAAGCCGACTGTGATCGGCGAAACAGCTGTAGTGAAATACTATAATTATTAAGAATTGCTCTGACTACTAATATAAGGTATTTATCTAGATATAAGAAAACTATTGCAGCAGGCTGCATTATGCTTCCTTTTTTATCAATATTGTTACTCTTCAGTTGAAGATAGAATAAACCAGTAGAATTACCAGTGAAATTTATAATATTTGAAATCAGGTTTCAAAGAATGTTTGACGAAATACTAACATTTCTTTAAAAAGTAGTCTACAACACAAACTTTTCAAATTCAGTTGATTTGTTGATTATTTACTTAGTACGTGGTTAGGATTTGGAACAAATATGAAGAAATAAATCTTAAAACTACACTATATTTATAGATTTACCTTTACATAAAACAAGTTCCAAGCCATACACTAGAAACAGAATAATTTGCAGGACTAAGGATTACAATTACAGGATCTGGTTAAATCTGTTCAAGGTCACGTGACGCTACACGTGTAATCTAATCGGTTTATTGCACTCCGGAGTCCATTACTGCTGTGTCCTGTTAATTAAAATACTCCGCACGTATAATACGGTACATAGCTCAAAACATGCAGCGAAGGAGGAAACTCCTGTCACGTCAAGGAGGAAACATAAATGTAAAAAATGAATAACTATTATTTAAATGAATACATTTACTTAGATTAATATCAATCAAAGCTACACCGAGACAATATCGACCTGATGTATATTATGCCAAGGTCACAATTATTTAACTAGATCCCCAGTGTAAGATCTGCAGTTCCCTTCAATTTTCTCTTGGTGTTTTAATCTAAAGATTTATTTTAATTCAAATTAGTTTTTTAAATAATCCGTTTCAAAGTGGCGGTCATTTAAATATTTTAAATATAATTAACTCAAAAATCGTAAATGTGCATACAAAATTTTAATTGTACATTTTTGTAGTCCGTTTAATTTCTTTTCGGAAGGTACAACTGCAACAGTAAAACTTCGTACATTAATTTGATTGGTTTAACCCTAGAACACTAATGTGGTTTTAGCCAATCGTAGTTACTAAACCTTCGTCTTCCAGACTACTGTTTAAAAAGGGTAATAAACCAAACTAAAAATATAAAACAAATATTTTTTTACTCTCATAACTTTGACTAAGGCGTCATTATAAACACTTTCAATACGTTTTACAAAAATTTTAATCTGTGGCATCGTCACAGGAACACTTTTGCTTGGTACTCCCCACAAATTGCTCTTGAGCACTTCTCACAGAAGAATAGGGTCATTCTTCTCTTTGCTGAAGGGTAGAATGTGCTTATCTTGCGATCCTGTTGTTTTCTTACATCCAATACAACTGTCTTATATTGTTCAGGAACATAGTCCAGTTCTGCACCAGTAGCATATGAGTAACTACCAGTATCATACCAGTAACTAAACTAACGTAAATACTAATGTTTAGTCTGCCATAGCCTACTACGCGAACCTAAAACTAGCAAAAAGCATGCACGTACGGACTTACTATATTGACCATATAATCAGCTAGTGCTGAAATGAAGGTACACGGAGTGGTGGGCCGCTCGGTGGAGAGGAAGTAGGAAAAGTAGAAAAATCGATAGTTCACAGTAGTCTGTCAGACTAAACGTTAGTGTTCTAGGGTCAACATCCATAATAATGAAGCGTATCCAATAATTAAATTGCTCCACAAATAAATTAAGTTATTTGATTTTGAAGACATACAAAGTTCCCCCCCCCCATATCTTTGTAGCTTCTTATCTTTACAACTTTGCTTTTATCGTAAATTTAAATCCATGTCGTTAAGTCTTTAGTTTGTATTAATATTAAACTAAAACCAACTGTGACATCGTACTTATGTTGCCTTTAAAACGAGATTGCTTACATTTTATTTCAAAGCACGAATTATTTGACGAATACATTGCGGATGTTAGTGTTAACTTTGTCACGCAAAATTTTCTGAGATTTTTTGCTTATTATATTATTGTTCTTAGCCTCTTCTTGAGCCATTTTGTTTTACTGTTAATCTTAGTTAGATAGTTGTGACAGTTGTACCATTTGATAGAAAATTAATCGGCCTACAAAAATGTATTGTTGAGGTTTTTTCGTAAAAATTTACGGTTTTGAGTTTTTCTTTTTTATAATGTTTAAATGGCCGCCATTTCGAAACAGATTATTTAAAAAAATATTTTTTCCCAAACTAGATATATTTTTTACATTGACAAGTAGTGCAAAATTCAAAATTCAATTCAATCGGTTAAGCTAATCTAGAGATATGCAAGAAACAAAATGGCGGATGCAAGTATATATGAAATTTTTAATTAGTTTCACCAGCAGAACAAGTCCTGAAAGTTCCTTCGTGAGTCACCCTGTATATTGACATCCAACTGCTGTCTCAGGTCAAGTAAATCTAGATGCTGCTCCTTCTTTAGCAAGCCTGTCCATTACAGGTACTCAGTAAAAAACCACTCGGGATTCTAGTTCCTTAATTTAAGAGGAAATGACAGTTTTAAAGTGTGTTCAACGTAGTTTTACATACCCCGTAATGTTGTAGGTATTGAACATTATTTATTTGGTCAATTTCACAATTTTCATAACTTCTATAGCATTCAAAAATTAATTGAACGGGTCTAAATAATTTTATTAATTTACAAGTGAAAAAACACGAACCAAGACCGGGATTTGAACCAGGGACCTTTACGATTCCGTCGTAACGCTCTACCGGTTTTACTGCAATTATTTAACTAATCGACTGTAAGCTGCAAAAAAGAATTAAGATTGTTTCAATGTCGTATACACGAGGTATTCAGTCTATTAGTTCAATAATTGTAGTAAAACCGTACAAGTGAGATAACATCGACCAATATCTGGAAGTGATCAGAGTGGCTCAGTTGGTAGAGCGTTACGACCGAAACGTAAAGGTCCTGGTCTTGGTCCGTGTTTTTTCACTTGTAAATTAATGAAATTAACCCTTGCTGAGGACACTTTAAGTGGAAAATTAAAAATAATAATAAATGTATTGCTCGGCTTTTCATTATTCGCTTTACGGATATAAATGATTCGGCAAATGACGTTTAAAAAGAAATTGCAAATATTAAATCCTGATTGTATAAAAATTCCGACTTTTTGAATTCATCATGAAAGTTTCAGAATTTTGCTCTCTTTTAAACATACAATTCCCTACAATATGAAATGCCATTAATCATAGAAATTTTAACTTGATATATTAACCTCATAAGTAAACAGATAAGAAACATTGTTCGGTTTTGCATACCTTGACAAATGGGATAGTATAGTAAAGTTAGTACATTATTACAATTTGTAAACATCTTACCATCGATTGTTAGCCAAGGATGACTGAGGAAAGGACTGGAAATAGTATAGGGTGATTTTTAAGTATGGAAACGGCTTTATATTGTGCAACTGGGACGTTCTTGGCGGTAGAAACTTATGCTAACCTGTACAGTTTTAAAAATCCTACAATTTGGTGGTTTTGAAATTTTTGTCCGCCATCTTGGTTCCGCCATATTATGTTTAACTTTATTATTTTAAATGAGATGATGGTCATATGACACCATCAATGTGAAATTTCAAAAGAAAAACAATGGCGCAAACCGTTTTTTGATAGATGCCTTCGTTGTAGAGTTATTAGCATTCGAAGTTGCAGTTTTGGGAAAATTGTGTTCACAATAAAATTAGGTAGAACGCACTGCACTATCCATTTTTACATTTTTTATTCATGAAGTATCCATTTTTACATTATTTATTCATGAAGTATCTAAAAAACTAAATTTAAATAAAGTATTTAACTAATTTTGACAGAATACCTTTCTAAAGTAAATGTTCAAAATGCTTCCCTTCTACAACTTGGCAGTGTGCTAACCTGGAATAATATTCGTTTGTAACTTTTTGTATCATGTCTGGTGGTACACGAGCAGATTCATCAATTATTCTTCTCTTCAATTCATTAATATCTGCAGGCTTGTCTGGTAAACTTTTTGTTTAAGGTACCCCCAAAAATAGTAGTCAAGAGGAGAGAGGTCTGGTGACCTTGCAGGCCATTCTATTTCTCCTCTACGACCTTCTAGCGATTTGGAAAATGTTCATTTAAAATTTGCCGCGCCCTTAGATAATAGTGAGGTGGTGCCCCGTCTTGTTGAAACCATAAGTTATCCAAATCTTGTCCAAGAGTTTCCCGGATATTTTTTGGTATAATCCTACTCACTAACAAGTCGCAGTAAGTTTCTCCTGTTAAATTTCCATCTAAAATAAAAGGTCCTACAATACAATGACCAACGATCCCCGCCCAAACATTTACTTCCTGTGGATGTTGCGTATGAGCTTCCATCATCCATCTGGGATTATTTGTGCTCCAATATCTACAGTTTTGCTTATTCACTTCACCATTTAACAGGAACGTTGCCTCATCAGAAAATACTATTAAATTAGAAAAAATATTGTCAATGTCTAATTTTTGCATTACTGTATCACAGTACTCTACTCTGCGGTCAAAATCGTCTTCCGAAAGTTCTTGCACCAAGTGTATAGCTTATAAGGGTGAAATTTATTTGTCTTGAGAATTTTTTGGATTGAAGAATAACTTATGACATGTTGGTCAACGACTTGTCTAATTGATGAATGCGGGTCGTCAACAAAATACTGCAATACATCTAAAGAATTTGCATCAGTTGTAACAGTTCGTGGCCTACCGGTGCGAGGTCGATTATTTACAGTACCGGTTTCTTCAAATCGTCGTACTGTCTTGCTCACAGTGGATTTAGAAATCGGTTCTCGGTTTAGAAATGTATTATTAAATAAATCACATACCTCTTGTAAAGGCCGTACTCTATCACCATACCCATGCATCATCAGCAGCGTTATTCTTTCAGTTTCACTTAAAGAAGGCATTCCAATTTGAATTTTTGTAATTTAATGAACGGAATAAACAGAAGGCACTAATAAAAATGCTTTAAATAATGAACAACTTGGCCTAAAACTTTATTTTTACTAGCAATATCAAATCAAGTAGTAGTATAAATTGTACTGTTAGTACATGAAAGAAAGTTAATTGTTGTAAATTAACAGCTGATCTTGCAAACAGAATATGAAATAAATTTTTAACAAATTGTCGCAGCTGATCTTTTAGATACCTATTAGCTGAATTTATCAGCTGATTTTGCAAACAGAATATGAAATAAATTTTTAACAAATTGTCGCAGCTGATCTTTTAGATACCTATTAGCTGAATTTAGCACCTACAG
This sequence comes from Philaenus spumarius, assembly GCA_018207615.1. Classification (NCBI taxonomy): domain Eukaryota; kingdom Metazoa; phylum Arthropoda; class Insecta; order Hemiptera; family Aphrophoridae; genus Philaenus; species Philaenus spumarius. The sequence goes on from JAGFPH010000785.1 coordinate 164,247, forward strand.
CTGATGTATGGTTCATGAAATAGCCACTTATTTTTAGTTGTTGCTATGTCCATTTATTGTTATACTTATTATTATCATATCTAACCACCATTGAAATTCAGTTTTTTAGATACTTCATGAATAAAAAATGTAAAAATGGATAGTGCAGTGCGTTTTACCTAATTTTATTGTGAACACAATTTTCCCAAAACTGCAACTTTGAATGCTAATAACTCTACAACGAAGGCATCTATCAAAAAACGGTTTGCGCCATTGTTTTTCTTTTGAAATTTCATATTGAGGTGATGTGTCATATGACCATCATCTCATTTAAAATAATAAAGTTAAATCCAATATGGCGGAACTAAGATGGCGGACAAAAATTTCAAAACCACCAAAAAGTAGGATTTTTAAAACTGTAGAGGTTAGCATAAGTTTCTACCGCCAAGAACGTCCCAGTTGCGCAATATAAAGCCGTTTCCATACTTAAAAATCACCCTAACTAATACTGTACAAACATCTCAGAATATCCTGAATGACAAAGACAACATTCCCATTAGCAACATTGTCTTCAATAAGACGTCTTCTGTAATAAAATGAACGCTATTTCATTTTATAAGGTAACTTAAGTATGATGTCAAAGGTGATTTTAGTTTAATATTAATAAAAACTAAAGACTTAACGACATGGATTTGATTTTACGATAAAAGCAAAGTTGCAGAGATAAGAGGCTACAAAGATAGGGCGGGGCTGAGTAGTGCGTCATCATATTCAAATAACACTTACTTTTCAGAATCTTACAAACATTATTAAAAGAAATACCTTGATATACCATTCTTCCAGCTCGGAAAGGAATCCATACCGATCGCTTCATTGTGCATATATATATACTTGTACATGTATCAATATGCTAAATTTTAGAAAACGTATTTCCAAAATCACCCTCCCCTATCCCACTACTATCAACCTTTGTCAATATGAACATATATTTCTTGTGATACATCAAATTAAAACGCTTTTTAAAACATAAACTTCTGTAGTAATAATTTCAAAAATTATACAAAGCTGTGGTAATTTCAAAACTTTTGTATACAATACGCCCCCAGTTGATCTAACAGACTAGGAATACCTCGAGAAACATTTCAAAAGGTCAGATCAGAATTTGAAAATATTCTGTTCTAATATTTAGAAAGAGATGGTGCACATTTTCAACATAATATTGTGAATTTTTTGTGTGACTACTCTTTTGCGATTTCAATCGTTTTTCTTGATTTTTGAGAATTTGTTTTTATCGAGTCCAAATTTCCATTTATAACCATTAACCTAAATAGTATTTTTGTTTTACCAACAATAATATTTTAATGATATAAGAGCTAGTATAGCATTTTTATTTTTGCGAAAAAGTTTATTTAAGATTATTAAAAGAAAATAAGCAAGTTTTCCTTTATTTACTTGCACCCAGTTTTTTGTATATTATTTTTCAAACATTTCAATGATATTGCAATGCATCCCTACTGCGATATACTACCTATAACAGTGCAGTTATTCCTATGTGTATTAATATGTTAATAACGTTAAGCAAAGAGGAAAGAGGGTGTCTCACGTGTAAAATAAAGTTATAAATGTTTGCATTTAACCACTATCTATGCAAATTATTCTTTAAAAAAATAGTAAACCCCCGTGAAAATTCACAAGCTGATTAATTAGATACACATCAGAAATAAATAATTTAAATAACAAACTACTTAACAACAACATTAAGGCCTACTTATCTAGGCCTACCTAACTATGCCGACGGGGATTTTTAACTCGGTAAATGTGTACAATAATAATGATTATACAACTTTTGGCCTATTTCTTAAACATTTTTATTTACATACGTTAGTATTATATTTAAAAAAAGATACAAATACTATCTTTAAATTGCTTTGTATTTCATATTGATAGATCAAATGATTTAGAAGTTATTAATATTATAGTGAAAAAATTAATAATGGAATATATTATGTTTATATGTTATACGAAGATGTACGAATGTTTCCGAAGCTAAACGAATAGGTATCTCTTCTTTAAATTTGGATAAATATATTGATGATAAAAGGTTGCATTTATATATAGTTTATAACCTCAAAGCAAATATTATAACGTATATTATAGCATACATTAGTTCTATAACTCATATTTAAAAAAATCAACTTCACAAGAAATTATTATAACGATTGAAGTTGTAAACATAACCCCAAACTATAATCTACACTGGGTTTACAGATGATGGGTGAAATCAGCTGTTATATTATATGTTACGCACGTACGTACTGTACGTACGCTTGTACACTCGCTTTTATAGAAGTTGATAATAATACAGTAAAAAACAAAATATTTAATCTAGCATATTAGAATTTATTTATTATTGAATAATCATAACTGAATTTTGTAAACATATATTGCAACATGTGTTTTTCGCTGTTTTACAAACACACAAAAAAATCACCACAGCAATAATCGGTTTTAAAATAGAAAATTTCTTTGTTATTGACTATTTTAATAAGATTAAATGTACAATAATTTTATAATCTTAGTTGTTAGCAATATAATTAAATAAGAATATTTTGATACAAACTATAAATTTAAAATATAAAGTACATATACAGATACGAAAATAATCTGAAATTTAATCTAACTCGTGAAAGTTTTATTTTTTTAAAATTTATTTTCTAGGAAGGATGCTTGGGAAACTTTTAATGGTAACAAATACCAAACCATAATATTTTAAATAATTATTTGATACCCATAAGGAATTCAAAAATAATGTAAAAATAATGATTATTAGATATTGAATTTAGTTTAATAAATTTGTTTGACTTGTAAAGAGTTCAATATTGATGTAAAATCGTAATTCTTGATATTAATAATTTTTCGTAATTTTCTGATTTATAAAGTATAGGCCTACATAGATTTATAAACTAATAACACAAAGCTTAAAGGTTAAAGTTTACTATTGCTAAGTAGATTTAGGCACAGGTCCTTCTAGTTTTGAATAGGTATTGCTAGATTAGTTTTTGTCGTAGAAACGCGTTTAATATGAACATTATTTTGTGATAATCTATGTTCAAGTTTCACTCTATCAACTACAAGCAAACTGTGTAGTTTTACAGAATAGATTTATTCATCGCACATCACTCATACAAGTTATATAAAAACACTTCGAATAGGTATTGCTAGATTAGTTTTTGTCGTAGAAACGCGTTTAAGTTATGAACATTATTTTGTGATAATCTATGTTCAAGTTTCACTCTATCAACTACAAGCAAACTGTGTAGTTTTACAGAATAGGTTTATTCATCGCACATCACTCATACAAGTTATATAAAAACACTTTGAATTCTTAACTAATTACGACCTTTTCTCTACAATATAAATAAACGGTACCAGATAACTGCCACATACTTTCTCCCAGTTGAAACTTTATACCTTACCATAGCATAGGAGGTGGTTATTTAGAATTGCAAAAGTAGGAAAATGTTACAATGGAAAATATTAGATGCATGTAACACGCATCCATATTATATTATATTATATTATTATTATTTAAACTATTCGATCGATTTCGAACAAATTTGCACCAAACATGTCAATTAGGCCTGTATAGATGCACGTAAAATAGTTTTGAAAAAATTTGAAAACAACTCCCTTTTTGGCCAAACCCCCCCCCCCAAATCAGTTATTATTATTATTATTACCTAAACGAGAACTTTGAGAAAGATGCGGTTCTTTGTATATGGTAGGGTAAATTAAGGGCTACAAATAAGCCAAATTTTATCAAAATCGTAAAAGCCGTTTTTGAGAAATTTAGATTTTTCTCGTTTTTTTGCCATTTTTTGGGGGGTAAAAATCCCTAAAAATCCAAAATTTGAAAAAACGAAAAAAGCCTGGAGTTATTCCAGAACTACAAATACATACCAAATTTCATCAAAATCGGACCGTTGGTATGGTCTCCAGCTCTGTACACATCCTTATAGACACACGGACAGACATCACCAAAACTACTTTTTTCGGTTCGGGGAGCACCAACACAGATAATTCCACTAAACATTTTTTGGGGGTTCAGGGAGCACCAAAAAAGAAATTCCATTAAAAATTCAAATTCTAAAATTTGGACGAAAACAATACTTTCTCCATATACTAAAGTAGAAAACAAAAATCCAGCAACATTAGTTAACAGTTTGATAAATTGGGTAACCCTTAGGTCTCTGCTTGATTAGGGTTTACCATCATAACACAATTTTAAAGAGAAAAGTTGCAGTGAAATATCGTTAAAAATTTACAATATCCATACATTAACATTTTTGGTGCAAAATACAAATTTTCGTGTTTAGAATTTAAATAAGTATGGCTCCATTTAACTAAAATATCAATTACTGTAAGACACCACACATTAAACACAAACTAAAATTATAATAAAATACTTAACCATATTTAACCATGATTTTACTAATTTTTTAAATACATTTTTATTATTTATTTTGGTTTTTTTTGCCTTACTAGACTGGATATATTTACATAAATACCTTAATTAATTGTACTGGTCGTAGTTCTATTGAGATCACTCTTTATTCGGTGACGTACGTTTCGCCTATTTTTTCAGACATTTTCAAAACCGTTTGTATAAATTTTAAAATGATTTGCATTTGTTTAATGCGCGTAGAAAAACTATAAATTACTCATAAACACTCCACAAACAATAACACAAAAACACAAACACACGTAATGGGGCATAAATATGCCGATGTAGTTTTTTTTTAAATGAGCAAATCGCACACGTGCTCTCTGGCCCGTCCTTGTAATCAGTACTGATTTGTTAGCTTTGTAAATTTTTATTCTTACTATTTTGAAAGGGTTTTGGTAGAACGTTCAACAACTTATATTTCGTATATACATAAAATGCTTTAAACGCTGATAATTTTATTTTTGGCAATAAACGAACTATTTTTCTTTTGTACTTAGTTTTATCTTTAATATAATTATTAAATTCACAGCTGTCAATAAAACATTTTATTAATATTTTATAGACTTATAGTTACCTCAATGCTAACAATCCCATCAACCTAAAAAGCGGTAACGAAGAATCTATGTTCTTACGATTTTAAATTACACGAACAATATGTTCCTGAATTATTATTATTTGTTTAACAGATGTTTTACATGTAGCTCCCCAACACACTAGTCCGTATTGCAACCTACATTGCACAAGTGAAAAATATATTTGCTTTAACACCTCCAGCGAGTACAATGACCTTAAAAAATAAAACTTTATTACATTTGCATTCAAACCTTTCGAAAGATGGTTAATTTTATCTTTCCAAGTTACAAGTGAATCTAATTTTTATAATCCCCAGGTATTTAACATTTTTGTATACTTGTGCAGGAGCAATACAATTATTTAATCTGTTTTCAATACATGACAAAAGGTGATAAGTAGGCGTATATGGTACCAATAAAGACTTTTTTTAAAGAAAAATGTTTACAATTTATTTTTTATTCATTCATAATTTATTATGAAATTTTTAGAAAACCATAACCGCAAGAATTTAAGGTCGAAATTTATGAATCTATTAACTTCAAAATTTGAGTCCCGTTTGTACAAAAATGCAGTGTCGTCAGCAAATGATTTAAATACACTGCTCTTGCACGTATCATTTACGTAAATAATAAAAAGTATAGCTCCCAATACTGACCCTTGCGGCACACCATACTTCTCCCCTAACACATCTTCTAAGATATCATCGTCCCTAACTCATTGGAATCTATTACTTAGATAAGTTTGAAACCAATCACATAAACAACCACTTGTAAAACTCAAATTACAAATATAATGTATAGATAAAGTTTATAAATACCTTAATTCATTCCGTCGAACAATCCAATTATGTCTAAAGCGGCCCATACACTACACATGCATTGCACGCCGTGCAATGGCACGCCGTGCTTGGCTTGGCACGCCGTGCGCCACACACTGGAAATTTAGTCTGCTCCGTGACGTGCTAGAAGTCGGTTGTTACTGTGAAGAAAAACTTGTGTATCAGCACTCATGGTAAAAGTTTGAGAGTTTTTGCCGCTACTGAACGAAATATAACCTCAAAAGACGTTTCACTCTCAGCACGTGGTGCGGGACTGATCCACACACTAGCAGGTTGGCACGGCGGCGGATGGCACGGCGTGCCGAAATTCAAACTCGTCTTGATTGCCATCGTGCCATGCATTGCACGGCGTGCTTAGCACGGAGACCTCCACACACTGGCAGGTTTTGTCCGTTTTTGGCACGTCGTGCTTGCACGGCGTGCAATGCATGTATAGTGTATGGGCCGCTTAAGTACAAACATGTAAAACAGGAATTATCAAATTACTTATTCGTTTAATTATTACAGCATTAATTCCATCTAGTCCCGGAGCTTTTTTAGATTTCAAGGGTCCAATTACATCTGCAACATCTTTCTCTGTTATTTTCCTTAAACAAATTAAATAGAATTTCCAAAATGATTTTTTACATAATTCTTCATTTGCCAAAGATAATCTATTTAGCTTAGAGCGCAAAACATGAAGGATTCTACAAAAGTAATTATTCAATTCATTAGCCTTTCCTTTGGATCATTTTATATGTGTAATATTAACCCTCAACTCAACTAATTTGTCTATCTGCTTTTTATTACCAATTCAATTATTAATAATTTTATTCCATTGAGATTTATTATCACCTTTATTTAAGCTTTATACATTTACCTTTATACATTCATGTTATTAAGATTGTGGAAAAGAAACAAATTTTGATGAAACGGTGTACATAAATGTTGGTGCTTTAAGTTGTAATAATTGTATGCTATACACTTCCCGTGGGTTAAATTAACTAAATTACAAATGGCAATCATGAACTAAGACCGGGATTTGAACCCAGGACATATATCTTTAAGTGTCAATAATCTAACCACTAAGCTATCCTGATCACACCAGATATTGGTCGATGTTATGTCTCTTGGATTAAACTCCATCGATGGTTGGCTGCAAATAGAGTTGAGATTGATTTCAATGTCGTTTGTAACAGCTAGGTATTTAGTAATAATTTACTGCAGTAAAGTATATAAAGCATAGTAATACAACGTCATTATGATAAATAAAATAATAAAAATCAATATAGGTTAATTATAAATACAGCTTTTACATACTATAAGTTGATAATACGTGTTCTATATCGTATGCAGTATATATAAGACACTGTAAACGACTTAGTTAAATTATTAAAACATAATATACATTTGATACTTTAACGGCAAATATAACACAACCAGTAAATTAAAAACAGAATATAAAATTTCCATTAAACATAATTTTGTTTTATTTTCCTGTAGAATTTTAAACTATTTTAAAGTTTTCACCACGCATTCGGTAGGTTGTTTCTAGGGATGGGAAAAACCTACCGGTTTTAACCGAAAACCGTGTTTTTTTTGTGTTACGATTAATCGGTTTTACGGTTATTATTTTGTCCCAATTAAAACCGTCTTTTTTTTAAATATTCAATAACCAGGCGAAAAAACCGATACTAGGCTAATATTTCCTATTTTATGAGTCTATAAATATTTAACACGATTGCGGTCTTGCGTTGCCATAGTTCTTGACTAGTGAAATAATGGAATGGCTGCAAGTACATCACTTTTGATTGCCTATTTTTCTCAAGTCCACATTTCTGTTCTAAGTTTTATCAACTATCAAGATGGCATTGACACTGTCTTTTTGCCATGTAGTATTTTCTCCAATCTGGGACAATGTAAAAGTATCAGTATAAATTTGTGTCTATACGTTGAATTGTGTTGTTGTTTTAAGTCTTGTAGTAAACATAAATGTGAAAGGGCCTTTATGAATAGGTTTGACAATAATTATTTGCCATGAATGACATTATTTATATTGTCTTGTAGTGTATTTAATTTGATTTTTTCTTGTATTTTTAGTAGTAAATTATTTTAAAATATATTATTTTCATTTTTGTATGGATACAAATTTGTGTCTCATTGTTGAATTGTGTACTTGTTTTAAGCCTTGTAGTAAAAATAAATGTTTATTTTTCCATGTCTTGTAAATATAATTAATTTTGTCTAAACATTGTTGTTTTCTTATAAAAAAACCGGTTATTTCAAAAAACGTTTTTTTGGAGCAATTATAATCGCTAGGTTAAACCGATTGTGAAAAAAACCGGAAACCCAATAACCGGTTATTTTTACAATAACCGCCATCCCTATACTCCGTTCACCTTGCCGTGGCGCCTGAAGGATTAGGAGACCCTTTGCGTTCGAACGCGCACTCACGAGCGCCCCCCACACCCTCGACCCGGATGGTCAGGTATCAGGCAGTTACACAAGTACTGGAGACGCTACACAATATTTAAGTTGAATCTTTATCCTAATTATATGATTATTTTTGAAATCTTCGTAAAATTCTGAGAAAAATGAGTCCACACAACATATTGTTAGGACCAAAAAGTGGATTTTTGGGACTTTTATAGTTAAATTAACGACTCCAGCAATGTAAAAACACGTTTATTAACAATTAATAAGTATTTACCTTATTCAATATAATTTAATAACTCGTCATTTAGAAGAACTCTCCAAGAAATCACACTCATGAGTCATGCTAGTTTGAAGTAATAGTTAATGTTTAAAGTTTACAGTGGTTGAATCGAATTATGGGGGCTAGGTTTTTATATTACGTTTATAAACTATCTATACTCTACCTAATAAAATAACTTGTACCGTGCCTAAACCAAAATAATATTACTTCTTGTGTCGTTTTTATCTTAATATATAAAAGAAAAACGATAAAACCGTGCCAAGAATAGTAGGCATCCTTCCCGATGTCGTACCCCCATCAACCATATATTTGAAATGTTTGTATTGGCGTCTACTTTTCAGGGAAAATACGAAAACGGATGTATCTATTACCGGTTTCAAGATGGCGTCCAAAAACAGAAAATTACACAAAGCAGCTTATTCACTTTATCTCTTTCATACAGGCTAAACGGTTTATCCGATTCAAGTTTAGACGGAAAATCGTCAGTCAGAAATTTAATTGTCTACAACTTTCTAATTTACTGTTTTCCTCTATCTCCCACCGTTACTTCGTCAGACACGGAAACGGCAAACATATCACAGTGAAAAACATATTTCCCTAATGTAATGTCGTGTCTGTCCCGAGTAGTGTGTATACTTCCAGCTGTCGT
>JAGFPH010000785.1:173587-202554 GCA_018207615.1 Philaenus spumarius
CCCCCATCAACCATATACTTTAAATGTTCGTATTGTTGTCTACTTTTCATAACAAATCCGAAATCCACGATAACTATTACCAATTTCAAGATGGCGTCCAAAAATGGGATTTTAAGGTAATGCGAGATAAATTTACCACAAATTCCCTACCCATGGCGAGTAAACGGTTAGTCGAATTTCACTTTTGATGAAAAATTGTTAAGTCAGAAATTTAATTTAATTATATGGATGAAACAACAACGGTTGGTTTTAGATGGAGTTGGTGTAGATTTTAACAACTAACTGCATATTATTACTACCAACAGTAGCGAAGCACGGGCATTCAGCTAGTATACATATATATTATCGTAATCATGTCGTATTTGGTATCATTTTCTTTGAAATTGTGCGGAGGTTACAAATATACCATTATCAGTTGTTAAAGTTTGAGTTTTGCGAAAATCACAGTTACGTATTGGACGCCCTAGTCTATGAGTCATCTACCTGGCGGGCGGGACGGCTGCATTTGTGTGCGTGTGTGTGTAACTGTCTCCTAATCCTTCAGGCGCCACGGCAAGGTGAACGGAGTATAGTTGTTTCTCTTCTGAAATTGTATTACTTAAAGATGTATTTATAGAGGTGGAATATCGCGGACTTGATCATTTATTGGTAAGGTACAATAAGAACATAAATTAATTGAGAAAAATTTGTAAAAATCACTAAACCTCGCTTATTTTGCGAAATAATTCATCGGTTACAAGTTACACCTTCTAAAAGTACACCAAAAGAATTGTTTGAAGGTCTTTTGATAACACCAACAATTAGATGATCAAAGGTTTGAAAAATAGGGGATGAAAAACAAATCAATGAGTTCGACCACACAGCTAAACCGCAGACTCGATTTGAGCAAATTTCCAATATTAAGTTTATACGTCTTAAGGTTTAAACCAACTATTAATGAATTTTGTCTACTCACGAAGACGTTAAATAGCTAGAGGAGCGTACGAAATAATAAGTAGAATTTGTTTGCACCTCAGCCTCCAACCCTGACTTTGTGAGTTTGCACCTCGACTTTGCGGCCTAGAGTTTAGGACTGCTTCGCTTCGCGAGTTTCCATTCCGATCGTCGGAAACGAAACAGATCTACCCCAAGGCAAAATCAACCTCGTGGATTTGAACCAAGTACTTCTATATTATTTTATATTTTGATTGACTTTGGAGTTACCAGACTAGATATAAGGTCAAAAACTAAATGTGCAGAATAATCAACTCCTATAAAAGCGAGTGTACGTACGAGCGTACGTGGAGAAACATTTAAAGAAGAAATAAATATTCGTTTAACTTAATAATATAACAGCTGATTTCACACATCATCTGTAATACGCAAACAAAACCTAGCGTAGATTATACTTTGGGGTTATGTTTACAACTTCAATCAATAATATAACCTATAGTGTTAATAATTTCTAAATCATTTGATCTATCAATATGAAATAAATGGCAATTAAAAGATAATATTTTTATCTTTCTTTAAATGTATATAGTAATATACATAAACACAAAATCTTAACAAATATTCCTACAGTTTTATAGTCCTTATAATTGTACACATTTACCGAGTTAAAAATCCCCGTCTGCATAGTTAGGTAGGCCTAGATAAAGTGTGTTGTTTAAATAGTATTTTGTATAAATGATGTTTTTCTGATGTGTATCTAATTAATCCGCCTGTGATTTTTCACGGAAATATACTAGTCACTTATATTTATATGTTTACATAAAACCCCAAAAATGTTTCATTCAAGTACGAAAAATCTACAAAAAATTACTTCCCGCGAAAAAAAGCGCTTCTAGTTGTATGATATTTTTGGCTAACGAACTCGTCCGCCCAAATCGTCGGACCAAATCGAAAGTAAAATTCCGCCGGTAGAATGCGATTAGCCTACATATATTATATGACACCCCAAAACGTGATCTGGGGACTATGATAGGTGCTCACTGTCATTCACCATAGGTCTCACCATAAGAGTGACTGCAATAGCTCATCTTTTCTATGGGAAATAGTTAATAATAACGTCCTTAGTTTAGTTATATACAAAATCTGTTCAAAGTTATTGTAAGCTAGTATCACATGAAACTGTATAATGAAACAATTAATTTTCAATACGACGAACTCTTCTTGCAAGGGGCGAACAAAATGAGGTCACAAAACAAAAATATTCATAACTCCCTTGGTAGCCTTTTCAAAATTGTTATACATCTTAGAAAAGTTAACAAAATTGTCTTTAATTAAGAACATAAGTTTGTTTAAATTAATGTTGTGGGAAATTAATATGAAAAAACTGTATAAATATAAATATACTTAAAACGAAAGGATAGTGTTAAAAAATATACGAACACGAAAAATCTCGTTAAGGAACTCCAACATCTCTTTTATAATTTAATATCTTTGTCTTTCTGGAATGAAACTATCGCGTGATTAATGTGCGTGCCTCATAATTGTCTGTATTTGATGAAACTTTCTTTGGAAGGGCTTGCAAACACGAATTGTATCTGAGCTGTTCTGCAAACCGTAATTAAACTAACGTAATTATATTCCAGGTCACAGGTTGCCAACAACGAAATATAATGTCGTGTTTCTTACTTGCTGATGGTGTATTGAATATTACCAGGGGCGTTCACTAAGTAAAGAGACAATCCTTTCCAGTTTCAAAAACAATCACCTACACAATTTTATAACTATGAATATTGTGAGTTGGCAACACTGCTAACATTCCAATACAGCTGTTTTGTCATTGTTTAACTTATGTTCATTTTTGCAATGTTTTGAAAATGACAAGTTCTCTTGAAGACTTTGGAAAAACAACGAACTGTTATTAGATTTTTTTTCTGAAGGAACAAAACCATCTGAAATTTATTCAAGAATGAAAAGACAATATAAATGTTGTATAAACCGTTCAAACTTTGATAAGTCGATAGTTCGGTACACACTTGGGCGAACAAATGTGAGTGATATGCAACGTTCAGGCCGACCGATTGAGGTTTCGAATGCTTTGATGGAAAACCGAATCGAAACTCTTATTCAGGAAGACCGAAGAATTACAGTGGCTCCAATAGCTGAAACTTGTCATACAATTGTAGGCACCGTCCACTCAATCATTCATGACAAGTTGAAATATCGCAAAACATGCGCACGTTTGGTTCCAAAACTGTTGACAGACAACCACAAAAATGTCCGGCTTCAAATCTGCCAGGAACTTAAAAGACGTTATCAGAAAGAAGGAGAAGCTTGTTTGGAAATAATTATCACTTGTGATGAAACTTGGATAGAAAACTTTGAGCCCAAGTCCAAGCGCCAAAGCATGGAGTGGAAACATCTGTCTTCTCCTGTAAGGAAACAATTCAAAACCCAACCGAAAGCTGAAAAAGTCATGCTTACCATTTTTTTGGGACTTTAAAGGTCAAATTTTTTACCTGGAAACTCAGCGTACTGTTAACGAAGACTACAGGAAAGAACTGGAAGAAAAATTGAAGCCAGCAATTCTGAGTAAGAGACGGGGTTTAAAGAGTAACGTAGTGCTTTTTCTCCAAGACAATGTTCGAAAGCTTTTAAAACACTGGCAACTATTGAAAGGTTGAACTGGGATTTGGCTCCATTGGATTTTCACTTGTTTGGACCTATGAAAGAATTTTTGCGAAGTAAGAGATTTGAAAACAACGAAGATGTGAAGACATCGGTGCAAGTCTGGCTTCGACGCCAAAGTAAAGAATTTTTCGCTGAAGGCATAAAAAAAGCTGGTACGACGATGGAAAAAGTGTATAAAACTCGGATTATGTTGAAAATTGAAAAAGTTTTACCTATATTATAATAAAACATTTTAACACACCGCCTATTTGTCTCTTTACTTATTGAACAAGTATAATTTAAATATCAATGTTCACAATACGTAGAACAAATCAAATAAATTTGAGGCAATAGATTATAAAGTCTAATGTAAGAAATGTTTAATATTACCCTTTGTTTATTACCCACAATGTTTTGCAGCCCGTCGTTGAAACTCACATGTGTCAACTATTTTTGAGTCTAGACAGTTAGAGATTACTCAGACATCCGTGTGCAAGATTTTACATCAACGTAAATACAAACTATACAAAATTCACCTTGTTCACGTGTTGAACGAAGATGACTTGATTGCAGAGTTTATTTCATCATTTTCCTTTTGGTCACACCATTTTGAGTAGAGTTAAGCTAGAAACCTCTAGTTTGCGTTGTCCGTTTTCTTTTGTTAATACTTTTAAAATGCGGGGTCGCACAATATGCAACTACACTTAAGAAATTTGAGCAGCCCCAAAATGTCCAATTTTCTATCTTTGGGTAAAGTTGCCCCATACATAAAAATATAAATTTGTATGCTTTATTAACATTTTATGAATATGCCTTCTTTTCTCTACCCACTCACTAAACAATTAGCGGCGTGTCTCCATACTTTTTACTAAACCATGTTCGTTACAAAGTGGTAAGGTACAGCGTTCTGGGTCTCACTAATAATTTCTTATAATCCTAACCTAAGTAACTACCACTGGCGGATGGAAAATCCAATACTTTTTTTTTTAACGTCATCTAGATTTAGAAATAATTCGACCACGCAGCTGAACCGCTGACGTGAGTTGAGCAAATTTCCAAAATAAAGTTTATAGGGTTTCAACCAACAATTTGAGAAACAGGTCTATTCACGACGGTGCTGAATAGTTCGCACGCCATTCCACATATTGGGCTTATCTTCAATACACAATGCATTGCGTGCTTCGCACGCCATTCCGAATATTGGGAATATCTTCAACACACAAAACATTGCGTGCTTCGCACGCCAACCCCCGTATTGGGAGTATCTTCAATACCCAATGCATTGCGTGGTTCGCACGCCAACCCCACGGTAGAATCCACCACATGGCTTTGAACCGGGTACTTCTATGGTATTTTACGTTTTGATCGATTTTGGGGGAACCAAGCGAGCTATAAGGTCGCGTAAAAAACCAAAATGTGCAGAATAACATCCTACATTTATATTTGTAGAACAAACTCTAACAAAATCATTATCGTAGAAAAAATCTAAAAAAATAGTTACTTCTGGTCAAAAAACGTGCTTCCGGTTGTTGGATTTTTTTGGCTAACGAACTCGTCCGAGCTACGGAGACAACCAACATGTGTACCTAATTTGAACCAAATTGGACTTAAAATGAGGCCGCTAGAGTGCGCACACATACATACATATATAAATATACATATATATATATATATGATTTTTAATGACACCCCAAAACGTGTTCTGGGGACCATGATCTGTGCTCATTTGCTACTCCCGACCTTGGGTCTTACTTTAGGGGCCACTGCAATAGCTCATTTTTCCTATGGAAATTCGCTAATAACATCTTTAATAAAGTTGGTACAGTTCTATTGCATTAAAATCCCTTTAATTTAATATCACTTGGTGGTTACGTTCAGCTAAAAGTCAAACGTTCTGTTACTGTTACTAAAGCGAACATTTAACAACTATTTTAGTGTTTTGATGCATATATGTTTGCACAGATGTTGGTTCCGTATAAAATTCAAGATTCCGTTATTACTACCGACTTATGGTCTAACCACTTGTGACTCGTATTTGGAGGAGAATTGTCCTTCACAAATAGTCAGAATGATTGCTCAACTACGTCAACAGACTGAAATTACACAAAGACAATAATTTTTCCTTGAACCCCAGTGAAATCTTTCCAATTTGCAAGTCAGAAAATGACAAAATCACTCGCCTTCTGTTGGAATGTGAAGGGTATAAATCTGTTTAGGTATAAATATTCAAACCAGTTCAGGTGATGGTTCATCAACTGTATAATCTGGAGGCAAATTAAACGTCAATTTCAGTCCATGAAAAATGTCTACCTCTTTGTTATGTGCAGCCTAAAATTAAGAAAATCCATTTTGAATATAATAAAATAAATTAGATTGCTAAACTGATTTTCTGTGAATCATGTATGAGTAATATGTTATTTGACAAAGAGGCTTAGTTTGTATACGCAAAATAATAACTAGTTTAGTTCTATTTTTGATTGTACGACATACAAAAATGAAAAATTTGCCAACAATTCAAAAACAAATGATACTATACTTTTCACTATTGAAAATAAATTTGGCGAACTGAAATAATTACATGTAGTTTTCTTACGTTAATTGCCGTGATATATTAGTAAAAAACGATGGCTCAATGAGTTTAATCAATTTTAAATCTATACCAGTGAAAATACAAACTGTTCTAATTTATTTATTTTGCTCAGTACACCAGTTAATCAAAATTAAAACCTCGGAAAATAGCTTTAAGTTTTGATATTGCTTATGCAATTTCTAATTGAGAAATCAAAAAGGAAATTTCAATAAGTGCACAAATATTTCATCTTGAAATGTACAAACGGGATATGTATACATGTATATGTATAACCGAGGTCCATATTTGAATATGAGATTACATGAGGGACCAACCCCTCACTTCACCTTGGCTAATTAGCATACCATTCAACCAGAGTTTGACATGTTTTGTTTACTTCCCTATAAAAAGATAGCACCTTTCAAAAACGAAAAACATAAAGTTAAATTTTTGCGAAAACTATTGGGTATATTAAAAAAATGTAAGAGTAAAAATTTGTATAACTATGTACACAATCCAGAAACGTATTCAAAATAAAGGTTTCTGGTATAAAGTAAATTTTTGGCAGCCACATTTAAGATAATGGTTATTGTTTTAATAAAAATCAACAAGTTATTATGAAGCACACAATACTTTAAAATTTGAGGTCTGCCTTCGTTACAAGGCGGGAAATCGAGCATTTTCGATATTTTTTACACTCTATATTGTAATTGGTGGTTTGAAATTAAAACCTTATACAATTTATTTTCAGTAGCCCATATCTTTGATTTGGACTAACTTTTTTGATGTTTTATTTAATTTAATATTTTAATTATTCCTTTCCTACTTAATTTTTGAGCGGTTTAAAATATAATTGAAGATCTTTTGAAATTTTCTACAGAACAAAACACTTTTGCCGAATAAAGGTCTTGTTACAGATGAAATGTTTATTCATACTAATATTTTAAAGGGGTAACATGTTGTTTTTTTGTATGTAGGGGGTAATCTCTGGAACTACTGAACCGATTGAAAAAAATTGTTTTACTAATAAAAAGCTACAATATCCCTGAGTAACATAGGCTACAATGCATTTTTATAAAAAACATTTTTTATTTCAATATTTGTAAATTTAGAATGACAAAATTCTTAGGTTAGGCCTGAACTGATAAACCATAAAATATTCCTTGAATGTGTTTGCATTCATTACCATAGCAACCAATTGAATAAAATAACAGATAAAACTGCTGTTTGCTCTATATTTCCATTAAAAGCTCATTTCAAACTTTGAAGCTATTATTTTTATTTCTAACTTTTAGGTTAGGTTTTTATTAAAGTGTAGGGTCTACACCTGACCCTTGCTGGTTCTTTTAACCTTTATTATAACTGCTGTTATAAAATATACGAAATAATTTGATTTAAACATTTAACATTATTTAGTATCTTAGCTTTGGGGTTATTATTAATCCTACACCTTTACTATAAAGAAAACAACATGATTATGTGTATGGTAGGTAGCGGAGCACGCAGGGGATTCCCCTAGTAGCTTATAGTTTACTTATAATAAGGAATGTTTTAAGAGATGGATTATATTTGAGTTATTTATTTGTGACTTACAATATTATCTTAAAATCTAGCGCAGAGTAATTACTTTTAAAAAGACAAATGCATATTTTATGCGCAAGGATATTTTATCTGAACAGGCGACTGTTTTTAAGGTTTTGTTCACGCCTATTTATTTGTACTAGATGAAATTCGACCAATTGTGTTTGTAAATTAACGAAATTCAACTTGTTTTTCACGTAGTTAATTGGAATGTATTAGCTTGCAAATTCTTACCTTGACGATATTGAGGAAAAGAGTGGGAATTGACAAAGTGGAAGAATAATGATAAACATTTACATTAATAATCCATAAGTTAGGGAAATGCCGTCTGTTTGTTTGAGGTCAATAAAATAGAAAAAGGTTCCCATAACAAATTTTCAAAATCGATGTCGACACTGGGAAGAAACGGGTTGAAACAACTGAGTAGAAAACCAATTGGAGTTCTGCGGACACGATTCTCTCATAGTTACCATTTTAAGATTATAATTTAAGTGAATAAAAGAACGAAACTCGAATCCTACAACGTTGTATGCTAGGGAGTAATCAAGTATTAAACCATTTTCCTCGTTATTCGAATACGTAGATTTCAGTTTAAAGTTTTTCGTATTAGCATAAATAATGTATATTATGGAATTAAACAGAGAATCCCCTTGGGGGAATACACATCTCAAAAATGTTAAGATAAGATAGCTGAGAGTAAATTTACTTTCTCATGATAATATCCATAAACTCTAAATTAAAAATGCCCTATAGTTATTTGTATTAAAAGATAATTTTTTATAAAATATTTCCTCTTTTATAGTTTATAAATGTTCTGTACTTAACAAACATAATATAGGTTTAGCTTTGGAATATAATTTACTGGCCTGACTTTATTTTCCGTTCTAACTAACTCGTCATTTTCTTAAATTTAAAATACCCATGATTTAATGTTTCCATTTCTGGAAAATTAACTAATTTAAATTAACTGAGGCATGTTTGTGTGTGTGTAAAACTACGCAAAAACACATATTGCAATGTATGTTTTCAAAGTTAATTATTATTGAACTTCTATATATAAAAATGAATGTTTCTTTCTTTGATCTCCATAAGCTCAAAAACTATTCGACCGATTTCACTAAACATTTCGCAATTAATTTAATCCATATTCATGCCAGGGGTTAAAATTGCTATAGTGTTCTGTACTTATTTTGTATTCCCGCCACAAACCAAGATATATCAGCATAACTCACCGCTTAGCAACAGAAGTTTTATGTATTGTTTAACTTTTGTGACCTTTGATTGGGCTCTGGCTAACAAAGCCGAAGAACGCTTGATAAAAAACGACGAGACTGGACAAGCAACGCGCTTTACATCGGTCGTGATCTTATGCATGGGTTAATACACGCTGTAAGTATCCCGTACAACGCCGCTAATAGAATAGTGATTACGATACTACGAATTATTCTCGTTGGTAATCGTACGCTCCGAGTATATTTGGTCGCAAACCATTTTATACCTTTTATTCTGTCATTTATCCATAATTCATATTGCTGAACTATACGCCATTCGCTCATGTGCTGTTAACTAACTTTGCAAAACCAAAGATATCGCGAAAACTTAATTAGCGAACCTTGTCTATAGTTTTTACTTATAAACTATAGATCAGTGATATTTTATTTGTGAACAGTGTGATTTGTGACAATTTATTATAATTAATTTGTGTCGAGTGTCTTTGCCTGTGCGCACGTTTACGAACAAATTGGCCTACACCGTCCTACAGAAATCTACAATACTTCGCTTCAACCAAGGTAGGAAAATGTAAAGTCACAATTCTACAGTTTCAATATAGACAAGAATATAATAAAGTATTAATTGTTCTCATTTCAATCTGGTTACTTGTATAAAGCATGTTGGCCCCTCGAATATAAAGGTCTCACAAACTTCAAAACTTTAATTACGCATCATATAGTCTAAAGTCTAAGGGGTTGAAATGAAGTTAAAACCTAAAGGTAGTTTTTTTTTGTTTAACGTCCTGCTGTTTTGCACTTAAGACTAATGAAGACGGGACCTACAGTTTTGCGTGGAATCCGAACCACAGTCGATGATGTCTGTTAAGAAAACATTTAGAAAATGATTCGGGGTCAATCGGAATTGAACCCGGAACTTTTCCATTGATGGTTGCCATGACGATTGATAAAGCTTTGACGCCTTAACAACCACGGCCATAGTGGTACCTAAAGGTAGTATACAGTAAGTACAATAACAGTAAATTGAACTAATTACCTACATACAAGCTATAAACTAAAATTGTGCAATATTATTCTTAAGTGATATAAAAAACGATTTACAATTCGATTTAAGTAAGATAATACAATGGGATAACTAACCTTAAAATTAAATAGTCATTACTAACTTTTTCTATATGCTCAAAAACTACTCAACAAATTTCACTAAAATTTCAACATATTTAGTACCAGGATTGTTTGGAAAATAATATGATCACTACAGTTAAAAAATAAAAATAAAATTAGGTAGCTACCCCTATAAAATAAAAATAAATTGCACTAACTTCCTACAAGCTATAAATCGAAATTTGTGTAATGCTATTCTTCAGTGATATAAAAATAATGTACAATTCAATTACTTAAGTCAACATAATGAATTGGAATAACTAAATAATAATGAAAATTATGTAATAATTAGAATTAAATAATACTTAATAAACGGTACCAGGAACTGGCACATACTTTCTCACAAATACATTTAAATTACTAAACAGATTCACTGTGACTTGTAGGGTGGGGTAGGAGAGTTTTTTTATTAAAGTTGGAGATTAACTAATACAAATTATTATTATTATTATTATCTAGAGAGAAAACTATTCGATCGATTTCGTAAAAATTTGCACCAAACACGTCAATTAGGTCTTCATAGTTGCACGTAAAATGGTTTTGAAATTTTTTTTTAACAACCAGGTTTATAGCTAAAAAACCCCCAAAAACAGTTATAATTATTATTATTATTAGCTAAACGAGAATTTTTAGAAAGATGCGGGTTTCTTTATATGGTAGGGCACATTAAAGGCTACAAATAAGCCAAATTTTATCAAAATCGTTAGAGCCGTTTTTTAATAAAAAAATAATAAATGATTTTTTGGGGGTTTTTTGGCCAAAAAGGGTTTTTTTTTCAAAATTGTTCAAAACCCTTTTTCGTGCATCTTTACAGGCGTACTGGACATGTCTGGTGCAAATTTGGTTGAAACCGAACCAATAGTTTTCTCTCTAGCTTTGTATACTTTTATTAAAGTAGGCGATTAACTAATAAATATTATTATTATTAGCTAGAGAGAAAACTATTCGATCGATTTCGAACAAATTTGCACCAAACACGTCAATTAGGTCTTTATAGATGCACGTAAAAAGGTTTTGAAAAATGTTGAAAAACAACCCCCTTTATGGCCAAAAAACCCCCAAAAATCAGTTATTATTATTATTATTAGCTAAACGAGAATTTTTAGAAAGATTCGGGTTTTTGTATATGGTACGGCACATTAAAGGCTACAAATAAGCCAAATTTTATCAAAATCGTTAGAGCCGTTTTTTTATAAAAAAATAATAACTGATTTTTTGGGGGTTTTTTGGCTAAAAAGGGGGTTGTTTTTCAAAATTGTTCAAAACCCTTTTTCGTGCATCTATACAGGCGTACTGGACATGTCTGGTGCAAATTTGGTTGAAATCGATCGAATAGTTTTCTCTCTAGCTTTGTCTACATACAGACATACATACAGACATACATACATACATACAGACATACAGACAGACATTTTGTAAAAACCACTTTTTTGGACTCAGGGGGTCCCAAAACGGATATTTCCACAAAAATCTCAACATCGATTTTTTTTACGATCACTATACTTTCTCTATACTATAGTATAGTGAGAAAGTAAAATGGGATAGCTTCATATATGAAATAAATTGCATTATCATTAAACGCTTATCATTAAACTGCATTATCAATTAAAATACGCGCGGCTACTAGTCTTGATCATAGTAATCTTATTTTAACCACAAGTCACTTCAAAATTAACTTTTCAATACACTCACTAAATTGTGTTTGTTAAATTAATTTTTTAAGAAACATATATAAACTGCTGGTCAAAAGTATCGCATCACCTACCATTGTCATTTAAAAAAATATTTTGAAAACTTGAGTGGAATATTTCTGTTTGAATTTTCACAAGCAAGAATATAAGCATAATAAATAAACAGTACCAGGAACTGGCACATAATTTCTCACAAACATATTTAAATTATTAAACAGATTCACTGTGTCTTCATAATTGTAAGAGGGATAGGGAGAGGTGATACTAAAGTAGAGATTAACTAATAAATAGTATTATTATTATCATCTAGAGAGAAAACTATTTGATCCATTTCGAGCAAATTTGCACCAAACACGTCAATTAGGCCTATTAGGTGTATAGATGCACGAAAAAAGGTTTTGAAAAATTTGAAAAAACGACCCCCTTTTCGGCCAAAAATCAGTTATTATTATTATTAGCTAAACGAGAAATTTTAGAAAGATGCTGTTTTTTTGCTTATGTTCTCATTACTCAGTTATTTATTATCCGATTGTAGCCAATAAAGTATGATTTTGTTCGTCTTAAAATTCTAAATTTTTTATTACTGGTAACATTTTTTTATAAAAATTACGGTTTCCGTGAAATTAACCATCAAAGATTTTAAATTACCGCCATCTTGAAACTGTTTAAGATATTGTAACGAAGTTTTATACACTTGTTTAACCTATTTAGGTACACGTTCGTGAGAAATTTGTAGTTTCTGTCTAAAATAGTACTCAAGTTATAAAATAATTTGTAAAAAACACAAACAGACGGACAGACAGAAAACTAGGCATGTCAGACCCATATTTATATGACGTTTTTTGATTGTCTTGACCTAAGGAACAAATACACAAAGCTTTTCCAGGGAGTTTGTAAACACCCTGTATAATGGAATGTAGTGGTTGAGTGCAAGTATATCTGTAATACCATATTCTTCTGATTCGATTTTGTTCGCAAAAAAAGCACCGATTAAAACTGTTACATTAAATATCTATTCGTGTGTTTAATGTTTAATATTCAGACTTAAATTATTTTTATTATTATAACATGTATTTTCTCTTGTTCATCGTGACCGAATGTTTGTTAATTGTAAAAAGTAAATGAATAATATAAATAAAATAATGCGAGTTTATCAGCAAATCAGTTTCAAATATACGTGCACGAGTTTATATCTGCACAATGAATGGATTCCTTCCCGAGGTGGAAGAATGATACATCAGGGTATTTCTTTTAATAATGTTTGAAAGATTCTGAAAAGTAAGTGTTATTTGAATTTGATGACGCACCACACAGCCCCGCCCTATCTTTGCAGCCTCTTATCTCTGCAACTTTGCTTTTATCGTAAAATCAAATCCATGTCGTTAAGTCTTTAGTTTTTATTAATATTAAACTAAAACCACCTTTGACATCATACTTAAGTTACCTTATAAAACGAAATTGATTACATTTTATTACAGAAGACGCCTTGTTCGAAGAAAATGTTTTTGATGGGAGTGTTGTCTTTGTCACTCAGGATATTCTGAGATTTTTGTATTACTTAGCCTATATACTATTTTTAGTGCCTTCCAAAGACACCCTTTTGGCTATGAATCGATGGTAAAAAATTTTAAAATTGTGATAATGTAGATACTATAGATTAGTCCCATTTCTCTATGTATGCAAAACCAATCTATGTCACTTTTGTTGTCACTCTCTGTTTACTAGAGCGTTAAGTTAATACATCAAGTAAACATTTCGATTATTATGGGTATATGGTATTGTAGGGAATCATATGTTGAAAAGAGAGCAGAATGCCTGAATTTGCATGAAGAGTTGAAAAATCGCAATTTATATACAATCAAGTTTCATATTTTCGATATAGCAAGAAAGTGATTAAGGATCAATAAACTAACTAATAATAAACGTTCAATGTATTTTCTTACGTTATAAAAATGATGGAATTTTTACAATTAAACAATGTTCATTAATTACTTGCAATAGTACAAGGTATGTAAAACAATGTCGGATTCACATTAAAACTGTCATTTTGACTTAAATTAAGGAACTTTTATTACTAATTTGTACATAATTTGAAAACATAATTTATACTCTTACAATAACGCTATTCCAACAGTATAAAACTCTGTACATTCTTCAATATGTTTATATTTCACAACGCAGTTTTGTTTGTAATTGTTGGTAACTGTTGATTATCCAATGATTTTTATAATTAAGAACATTATATTATTATAAATTAAGATTATGCCTTGGTAATTTTCATAATATCAGTGTACAAGTATCAATATCCGTACAAGCACAGACAAGAAACGACGTACAAGGTAATAATAAGGAAAATAATACAACCAATTTTATATTGTAGTTTATTAAAGACAATGATAATATTTATATGTTAGAAAATAAAATTACTTTGGTCAATTTTTGTCTTATTCCTAAGTTTGATTTTTTTGTCACGTCGAAAGTTTTCTGTTTTGCAATATGGTGTGAAATTATTTAAAAAAATAATTGGGTAACAGATTTAATCAAAAATAACTCATGGCTTCCTGTAAATTCATCGTTACCTACATGCCCTTTGAAAATACTACATTTGAAATGGTTACAAACTATCACTGTTAAATTGTAAGAAGTAACATTTTTTTCTGATGTTGATAACTTGAGCATGTAGGCGTACTTCACAATTTTAAATACATCCTCACTTGATCTGATTAGTTTTCCTTTAGATATAAAATCAGTGAGGCCTGTATGAGCCCTAAAATCGGATTCACTTGCATGGAGCAAAGAGCTACAATTGGTAGCCTACAGTTTATGTTTTTTTCTATACGTCTCACAATCACGCCACAAATATAATATAAAATTTCGTCCTTAAAATTTGAATTACTATAATTTTCCATGACCAATGCGGCACTCTCTATTTCACTATCATTAATATCATAGAGATCGCACTGATTATGACCTAACTCAAGAAGGCCTAGGTGTGAGCTAGGGTCAAACTCACAGCAGTTAGCATTTTCAGAAGCCCTAACACTATTACGATACATTAGTTTTCTGACTGCCCAAGTGAACTGTTTGGTATTCGGATTGTCACTGTTTCCACCCCTACTTCTGACACAGGAAACAAATAGTTCTAAATGGTCTTGATTTAGCTTATATGTTAACGAATAATGGAAATCATCTAAAGCTAACAGTCTGTCTCTTAAAATACGAATACTCTTAATATTACTTAAAAATCCTAAAACAAATGTTTTTCTTGAATGATCTAAAACTGATTGATTTCCAATTTTAAGTGTTGCCAAATAGGAAATAATATATTTTTTCCTTTACTTTATGAATTATTTATGACGACTTATAAAATATGGCTTATAAAAATTAGTTTTTTGCCGTATTTCATTTATTTTAGGCCTACTCGTGTAAGATACTGTACAATTTATTAAAAACAACTCTGTAAAACTGCCAAAATGGCCGGGTCACCAATCAAACCACTATTGGGAACTCTTAGGGTTAAAGTTTTTAAATACTGTACTTGTACATTAGAGCAAGCCAGATGCATTGTTGTTAGATACGTATTTCAGTTCAAAATGAATCAATTGAATTGACAGAATAATAAAAGCACTTTTACTTCATTTGTTAGCAAGTTGGTGGTAACCTACAATAACACAGACTATAATTCTGTCTCAATATTACTATTCAGGGACTGCAAAATAAGCTTTAACATGCTTAAAAAAATGAGTAGTTTCTTGTGAAAAGAAATGTCGCTGTCTTTCGTCCATCTTGAACTACAATTGTAAGCAGAGCAGCTCTTAACCATTTGCCACAAAATAAAAACAACACTACAATTAATTAGAACACCAGTTGTGTTAGCCTAGACAGACATTAAAAACGTATTGATGAGTGGCGAATAATGTCTTTTCCCGCGTGGTCGAAACGTGAAAGGCAGAATGACAGAAAACCGTATAACGCACAAGCGCCAGGTCCAGAGTTCTTGCCTACTTACATCGCCCGCGCGCCTCGGATACTTCCCGCCACACACATCTGTATGCGCTCGGAAAACACAACACTAGTCTTATGGGCAGCGAGCGTTCCAATAGTATAGTTCGTTGCATAAGACCAATAGATGGAGCATGCCTATAAAGCTAACACTATAGCGGGTGAAGCCAGGTCGGCCATCTTGTCTGGGTCAGAAAGACATAAACGGCGCTCTCAACTTTGAATTATGCCAATGCTCTCGTTTCACTCAACCTGTGATTTAACATACTTAGAGTAAAGTTAAAATTTTGAAACTTCGCAAGTGTAAAGTTGACAAGTTGTGGGTGCTAATGAAAGGAATTAAAAATCAAATAACACTACTTTAGCCTTTTTAACACAAAAATAACTTTAACTTTTTATATACATTTTTAATCATGACATAAAAAAGTTCGATTGCTACTACTTTTTTATTTTTTGCGAGTATACTTTCGGAATTTGGTATTCGGTTCAAGGATTTATTTATTCTTTAAACACCATGAATTATGGAATAAACAACACCAATGGATTAAAACTTTCTGTTATGGGACTTCTTACCATTGTTATTTTCACAGGAAGCATAATATTTTAAAATTACTCCTTCCCCGGGTTACACCTGAATTTATGTTAAAATCCAAATTTCAAGAAAATCCGACTGTAAACAAAAAAGATTCTAAATTGTGCGGTTATAATTTTGGAATTTGGCATTCTGTTCAAGAGTTTATTTATTTTTTAAACCTCATAAAGGATTTAAACTTTCTGTTGTGGGACTGTTTAACATTGTTATTTTCACAGGAAGTATAATTATATTTTTAAATACTCTCTACCCGTATTACACCTGAATTTCTGGACAAAAAGTCTACGGTTAAAGATATAGTAGTCCTACATTGTGATTTTGAACAAGTGATGCCGTAAACTGACTGAATGACTGTCAGGAGATCTTAAATGAAGGGATAACATGATCCTGTCTCGTAAATTATTGTTTGTTATCGATGGAAGAGATAAAGAGATGAGGGTGTTCATTTGTTTAGTCTACCTCAAGATGTCTGAGATGCAGGATGCGGACGACGCTTCTCACGTTAGTGCGACTGGTTATTTGATTGCACGTAAAGGCCTAAAAGAAACAAAACTTACCGATGGTGATAGTGAAATTCTTATCAGTGAGGTGCAATCGAGGCCGTGTTTGTGGAATGATCGCCACAATGATTTTAAAAACTCCACGTTAACCAGAAAGTTATGGGAAGAAGTTGGTGCTTCCGTAAACTTATCAGGTAAATACGTATAATTTTCTCTAAGTTGAAATAGGCCTACCTGGCTCAATATAGTGCTGTTATGTACTCTTGCAATATACATTTTATTGTATGAGAGTAAATTCAATTAAAAGTGTTTTTATTTATTTTACAAAACAATAAAACAGTTCAACGAATTGTATGGCTCAAAATTATTTTATTAATTAATTAAGTACGGTAATAATTTTCTAATAAATAATAAGAAATTATACAATAATTACTAATATTTCCCTTAACTCTTTCAGTCACCTTGTCCTATATCTAGGACGATACAAATAACATTTTTTATATACATATCTTATTAAATATCCAAGGTTACAGTCATATGGTTGCATTCTTAAGATACCAAACTAAAGTTTTAACATTATGAAATATTAACAACAAGAGTAATAACAAAACACGTGTTATGCCAAATTACAGTTTTTTAGAAAATGAAACTTTTTAAATCCTGTCAATTTCACAATTTTATATCTGAACTATTATCTACTACATCTAACCTAAATATTTGTTTACACAATAGAGTTTTTTGCAACCATTTAGTTTAGAAATCATACAAAATGTAATATGTATTATATAAATTGTATTAAAGTATCGTCCTATATATATAGGACATTGTGACTGATGGTTAGAGTTAGTTTAGACTTTAGACTCATGTTCTGTCTTGTGTCATGAAGTGTAAAGTAGCATTGTGTATTAGTAAAAAAATAATAGTTTAGTTAATTTTCACAAGAAAATAATAATAAACTAGTCAATGATAACAAAATCTCTATATAAAGCATATGTACGGACGAGTGTGAGAAAGTTGCCGCTTGTATCGTGGCCACATCCGCCGCTCAGGAATTTTGCTACTGCCGCCCGCCGCCCACCGCTCACCGCTCGTATCGTGGCCGAGGCCTTATGGGCAGCGAGCGTTCCAGTAGTATAGTTCGTTGGGCCGAGTCAGCAGTTAAATGTCAATGTACAGTGTGACTCACGAAGAAACGGATAATCTTTTAGGACTTGTTCTGCTGGTGAAACTAATGAAAAAGTTAAAATAAGACCAGGTGTCTTAAAAGTCCAACGCTCCCCCTTTAACTTTTGTGTTTCTTAAAACAAACAAATATCCTTTGGGGAACGATACTAACTTAGCCCAAAGAATCTTTTGAAGCAATCGGAAATTTTGAGTGTCCCCTAAAAATGGGGGATTTTGGGGGAAACTCAAATTTTTTTAAATAGGAAGTATGGTCATGTGATACCTTATTTTAAAGGTATATTTAAGACTAGGAAAATGACATTAAAAAAATAAAAATCGGAACACCCAAAACAAAATGGAGGCCCTAAACGTGTTGAAATAAATCGACATAAAGTTGCTAATATCTCGAAAAGAAAGAGTTTTTAGAAAAAAAATTCAAGAAACAAAAAATGTTTATTTCAAAGTGCTTGACCTAAAATATTGCTTCCAAATCGATTTCGTAAATTTTAAGTCGACTCGTACATCTAAAAATATTTTGTAAAAAATAAAATTTACGAAATCGATTTAAAAGCAATATTTTAGGTTAGGCACTTTGAAATAAACATTTTTTGTGTCTTGAAATTTTTCCTAATTGTCTTATAATGTCTCAGTTTAGCTTTGATGTTAATCTGAACAAATGTATTCATTTAAGTAAAGGTTAAAGCATTTCTGAAATGTATGTTCCCTCATAGTCGTGACAGTACCTTCAACAGCCGCTGTTGTAGTAAGCCATGCATTACACATGCAAAGTATTTTAATTAACAGGGAACAGCAGCAATGGACTCCGGAGTGCAATAAACCGTTTAGATTACCAGTCACGTGACCTTCCACTGATTTAACCAGATCCTGTAATTGTAGTCCTTAGTCCTTGGAATAGATCTGTTTCTATATTACATAGATTGGGGCTTGAAAAGGTTAATCTACAAAGATAGTGTAGATGTAAGACTTCTTTCTTCAGTTTTGTTCTAAATCCTAATCACTTACTAAGTAAAAAAATTAACAAATCAACTGAATTTGAAAAGTATGTTTTGTAGATTACTTTATTTAAACAAATGCAGCATTTTGAATTTTTACAGAATCATTCTACTAGTTTATGCTGTCTTCAATTGAAGAGCCAAAATGTTGATAAAAAAAGAAACAAAATGCAGCCTATTCCAATAGTTGCCTTTGTACGAAGTTAAATACTAATAATTCGAATAGACTAGAATTAATTTTACATAGGTCTCAATAATTCCTGGTTTTAATAGATAAATCCGAAACGATTCCAACGTCCAGAAGTAATCACTAATTGCTTCCACTGTAAGCTTTGTATAAAGGTGCACAAAGAAGATCGGCTATTGCGCAGCCGCATAATTTAACAAAACTTGTCGTCCTTTTTTCTCAGCTTGTGTGCATCGTAGGAGAAATTCGCGCATACCGTTAGAAAGGTAGTGTCCTGTAGATGAGCAGAATCCCATTATAATTTACATCGGTCCTCAGGGATACGCCCCAGTGACCCTCAAAGTTTCAATGTTAATCTTATGGAAGGTCAATCTTAAGGAAGAAGAAGAAAGATTTCTTTTGATTTTATCAGGGGCACAAAAAACAGCTGTTCGTATGAAAAGCTTAAAACAGCTGATTTTGATCAACAGCTGATTTTGTTCAACAACTGATTTGGATCAAAAACTGAATATAATTTTAGGTTAGGTAAATCAAGCAATAGCAATAGCGAAGCATTGCCGGGTCCACTAGTTAAAACTAATCCTCGTGAATCATATTGGTCTTATCCTACAGGTCACCTTATTCATTATTATTATTATTGATTTCTGTTATGTAAGTATACGCACGACATTTCCTAATGCTTAAGCATTTTAACTTCATAATACACTTTTAGAAATTCGAAAAACCAAGAAACTATAAATAAATAGGTCGTTTTAAGTACAGTAGATATAAAATAAACTGGTTTTATATTGTGCAAAAGTCAAAGAAAACATGTATTTCAATAATAACCAGTCATAATATGGAATTGAACAAAAAAACTTTCAAATTTTAAACTCGAAATTAGTTGTCATTTTATTATGTCTGCATATTCGATATCATTTTGTTTAAAATAAAATCTTATTTAAAAAAATACAAAACTAAACAACGCCACTTATTTCTATTTATAGTTAATGCAACAAAATTAATATAAATAATAAATGCAAATGTTGTTAGCACCTGTGTGCCGATACGACTCAAAAAACAACCTCGCAGCCCCATGGGGGTTATATGGTACGGTAGTCCTCGATTACCCATCCATGAAGATGGTTCAGGTTTGGAACTGCAGGAGATGGGTACAAGATAAGGGTTTGAAAGTAGCGCATCGCACCAAGGGAAGTCAATGAAGCAGCTGGGAATCAAGTGCCGATGTAGTCGAGCCTGGCCAGAGTTTTCCTGAATATTCTAAAATCTTCTAGAATGTTTCCAAATGCCTTATAATATTCCAGACATATGTTCAAGAATCTTTTATAATCTTACAAAATCAAATAAGGTACTAAAATTATATTCCTGAATGTTGCTGACAGAATGATCTAGAATGTCCGATAATGCTTGAGAATGTTCCAGAATGTTATAGGATCTCCCAGAACGTTCGAGTATGTTCCAGACGGTTCTGGACCATCATAGGGACTTCCTGTTTCACATCGTTTGAGTTCGTTCTAGAATTGTCTAGAATGTTCTAGAAACCGGAAAAGGGATATGACCTAAACCTTGGCACATATTAATAGTCTTAAGTTAAATATAGAAGAAAGAAATAATATTATTTTTACGTGGTAGTCCTTACTTGCTTACCGTAAAAATACGGAGCTTTTTTTCTTACGAGAAATGCTTGCTATTTCATATGCCATGGATGTAACTTACATAAGCTTAGCTACATAGCCTGGCTTTAACTAAACGATTTTATATACTCTAGGAATCACAACTTAATATTTTTACGGGATCTGTCATACATCTGCATCAGTCATTTACAAACACAATCAATTCAAGTACAATTAAAAAAATAATAAACAGGTAATATGAGTTTTGATAATTCTTCGATAGAAAAGGAAAGCAAAATGTTTATTGGCTTTGTATTACGTTTTGAATAATTAATTAATCTATGCAATTGTTAAACCTAAAGATATTGTTGATTATTAAATAAACCTGCTTCTGAAAGAGTATAGTAAAACAAAAAAAAAACAAGGTTAAAAGTGGTAATAAATTCTGATAAAAATAAATTTGATTTTTTAAATTGTCTATGACTAGTCTAAAACAATCTAAACTTGAATTACGCAAGACTTCATAGGCGAGCATAAATAAAAGGAATGGCGTTAATAAGTTTGCAAATAGATATAATATTTGTTACATGTTCAATAGAATCCATTTATATAATTACTAGTGGGCTCCGTACCATGCTCGCTTCGCTCACTAACCGCCGTGACTTGCGACTAAGCAAATGCAAACAGATTATTTTGGAATGGAGTAGGTTGGTGGGGGTAGCGATGTCCTAAATCCTGACGCATGCGAAGTAGTACCAGAGTTTTTGTGTGTATAACAGAATTTTGTTGTTTATAATAGAGATTTTTGTTGGTTATAATTAACCTTACCTAAACAGCTGTTGGTTGCTAAAAAAGTTATAAATTTGCCAAGTTGGTTGTTATGGTAAAAAATGTAAGTGCTTTAAAGAAAAGTGTGTTTGTTCAGTATATGGGCGGAAAGTAAAACTGTTAGGCTTTTGTTCTGAATCAACAGATGTTTTAATTATAATACAGTAACCTTTTTTATAGATTTTTGTTTGTGTTTGCTTTTTTTTTTCTTTTTTTTTTTTTTGTTAACCTAATTTAAAAATTACTGTTGGTTGTGAAGAATAATTAACTGATTCTAAATTTGCTAAAGTAACACATGTAAATAATTAAATTCATCCAACAAACGTTTGTGGTTCGGTATTTATAGGCCTAAAATAAAATTGTGTTGTTAAGCCCTACGCCATTTTGCGGCAGAGGTGCCAACGTATACGCAACACAATCATCTAATACATAATTGTAATGTTCAATTCTATTTCTAAACGTCTTAAATAAATGTGAATAGAAAATTTAATCAAAAAAATTTAAAATAATCAAATATGAACAGAAAATAAAACGCTTTAAACTTAAACTCAATTCACAACTTGTTTAGCTAGGGAAATATTAAACGTCATATCTTTTCAATGACATCGAATACAAAGGCATACCGAAGGTAAACAAACACGATTGCCGGGCTCCGCTATTCCTGCAACTTATCATCTATACTTAATATTATAAAGCGGTAAAGTTTGTTTTTTTGTTTGTTTGTTTGTTTGTATGTAGGGGGTAATCTCTGGCATGACTGAACCGATTGAAAAAATAGTTTTACTAATAAAAAGCTACACTATCCCTGAGTAACAGAGGCTATAATTCATTTCGATAAAACCTTTTTTTATTTCAATATTTGAAAAGTTAGTCGGAACAATTCTTAGCAATATATAGTTTACCTTATATAGTAGTCGGAGCAATTCTTGATATTTTTGTAGTTACACTACAGCGCTGTTTCGCCGTTCACAGCCGGCTTCGTCAGGTGTACACTTAAATAAAACAATACACAATAACACTGAACACACACGATAACACGACACAAAAATACAAAGTTTTATCGGATAACTCCTCGTCAAATGTTTCACGAAATAAATATTTGCGTGGCCACGTCATGGTTACTGTGCTTCCGAACGGGAACTGAAGAAAAAATTGCTTGTGAATTGGTACAATTGGTGAATTGCTTTTTGTCTTTGTGTGTGCGTTTGTGAACACTAACCGTCAAAATGGCTGAACCAATTTGGATGTAGTTTTCAGTGATGCATTGAGATAAGCTTGGGCTAACAATTAGTGTTGGTTTCATTTAACAAACACAAATCGGTATACAAGTAAAAATATATGTCAATTTTAAACTACGACTCGCGCACATATGTTGTTACTAACGGCGCTGTGTATGCAAAACCAAAACTGTCAGTACGTATCAACATTGCATACACGCGCCTGGAAGTTATCAGGAAAAAATTGTAGCAGAACATTTTACAACGCCCCACAGTGGGGTATTTTACCACAAAACATGGAATATATTAAAAAAATGAAAGTGAAACAGGATTTCACTCATTATTAGATTAAGATAGTAAACATTCCAAAGAACAATAAACAACTATTGACCGGCCGATAAACACATTATTTCCTTAGATAACGCATCAGTAGAAGTAAAAAGCAGTCGGTTAGCTAGAAGGTCGTGTTCTATAATGTCGTATTATACATTATTTTTCTCCCTTATTTAGTACTATTTTGATTGATCCAGCATGGCAACATCAACCTCTAGTAACTATAAATAAAATACATTCGACAAGTTTAAATATAATGGTTAATAATTTTGTTAAGTTTTGTAAAATATGTAACAAAAATATTGTTAATTTTTTTTATAGTTATGAAGCATTATGTTAGTGTTCCAAATGAGATCAAGCTAAAGTTAATGTAAAGGGTTTTTCTTAAACCTTTTGGAATAAAAATCAAATTTTAATAAAACTTGGAATAAAACTTGGTTTAATGACAAAAAAAAAAGTAAATTTTGATGGAAATAAGGATTATTGGTGTTATAGTAGAAATACAGTTTTTATATAAAGATATAGCCTAATTAGTTATTTCAGTGTACAAACGTGCAATGAATCCTTTTATAACTTTGACTTGAAATAAATTTGAGAAAAATTCAAATGATGCATTAAGCTTTTTCCTTTCAAAAACGGAACAATTGAAAATGTATTTTATTTGTGAAATGTTACTTTATTATTAATGATTCAATTTAGAGATGTATTCTTAGTTAACTTAAACGTAACATAAAGATAATATTAAGTTGTCATTTTCCAAATACCAATAAATTCTTTCTCCACCATATATAATAGCTGTTATAAGTGTTTAATTTTTGTAATTCTAAAAATTTTAAATTTGTTAACAAAAAATTAAAATATTGTGCTCATATCACAAAATAGAAACTATTTTTTGTTCATTTTATCCTTTAACATGACGGACGTTATTTCATTTCCATTTTAAGACGGACAAGAAAAGCATTCAACTGACGGATTAAAATTTTAGCTCAATTTTAAAATATTGTTTTTTTAAATGCTTAACAATTATGTTACAATTTAATTTGCTTAATTTAACCCTCTTTACTGGAAAATTAATAAATCTCAATTTCAAAATGCTATTTCAATATATAAGTTGTCTTGTTATTCATCTTTGACCTTCAATCAGGCTTCCTCAAATCTAATACATTTAAAAAACACAAAATGTAATATTATGATTTATAGTATTATGATGAAATTATTTTAACAATGAAGTTTTTTCGTAAAGTTTTTCGTCTTTTCTGTATATATTTTGTTTTATTTCTGTAAAATAGCAATCTATACCAAAATTTGATTACCTACGGCGGAGTTTTGAATTTATGCCACGTTTTACGGTAAAATACCCCACTGTGGCCCCCGTTACAGATGCAGTTGTAGTAATCTTTGTTGAGCAGGAATTCAAAAGACGTGACATTGTACTATTTACTCACGATGCTAACGCGTTTTTGAAACACACCGGGTTTATAATGCCCTGCAATATAATTTAACTTTGCACCTATGAAATCGCAAGCACATCGTGTTTGATATTTATTTAACTGGTTAACGCCATAATGCTATTTTTTTTTAACGAATTTAGACTTTAAATAAATTAGGCAAAATTGCATTATTATAATTCAAATTGGATATGTTCAAAGTGGCTTGTAGGGGCGATAGCCCCTATATATAGACTATATATTTTAGTAATTTATTGAATAAATTATTAGCGTGGTGGTCTTCCAGCGTTATTCATTACAGTAAAAAATAGCAAGTAGAAATAATATTATAATGTGTTTAATCATATAAAGCTTTTATTTTAATTATCACTTTGAAACAAAAACACAGCTACAATAACAAAACACATGACAAAACTGCACGTTAAGGTGTTGTTATGATAGCTGAATTTTAAAATTTATATACAATCACCTGTTTTTAACATTAAAATCACCTGATTTACACCTACATATTCCCATGCTATTTAAATGGGAATTATTATATACAATCACCCGTTTTTAACACTAAAATCACCTGATTTATATCCTGTATATTTATTCCCATATTTAAGTGGGAATTATTTTATTCCGTAACAAATTTTCATAACACAATTAAGAAAATTAATATTTACCCCCACAAATTTCATGTCCATACCGTTAAAATGATACCTCTCGCAGCTTTCTACCACCTCCCATTCGCTCACAAATTACGTTATTTTTAATTTCCGCGTACGGTTAGTAAAAAAAACGAAACAATTAATTTTCTCTAACAGGCCGAGAAATGTAACTATACAAACTAGATCAACAATACAATATTATAATTAAACATTTTGAAACGTCAACTCTCTAACTGAGTCACAGCAAGGTCGGTAAAGTTAATACCATTTTCCTTGCTTGAACAGTACCTTCTGTGAATATCTCAAACAATTTCCATATACAAATAGTTTAAACAGGTTCTATACAAAGATATTGTCTAAACAGGGCGTATATTAAAATTACCTTGGCTAAAGTTAATGGTTTTATTTATCCGTAGAGTCAGTTTAATTATAAAATAATTTTCCTGTTAGTATTTAAATGTTAGAACAATTATAGATTTACGTGGGCATAATAAATACAACTGATGATCTAGTTTTGTTCAGAGTTTATTGTTTACAGCAAACTTCTATTTAATACGTGTTATTTATTTCACACACGCTTGGACGTAAATACATTAGGAGTAAAATGAGGTTATCTGTATGTAATAATTTAAACAAGTTTACAATGTCAACATTTCATTGTTTTAATAGAAAAAGTTAAATATAATGCGCGTTCACTAATTCCATGCATAATATGTTCTTGGTCTTCGTATGCATAATAAAATGTACATGTTTAGTTAATTCATGTATCATTGAGTAGATTTTTGATACATAATTTCTAAAACAACAATACGTTATATCCAAATCCAGTCACGCCACTTTGTGTGTTACACCAAACGGGTTTCGAAGTTTTTACTCCATCATCAGAGTTTTTCTTCACTCTACTGAGGTCGTCATACAGCATAAAAAAATCACAACCAAACACCAACAACTCGTATCAATTTATACGACACGTATGGTGCGTTCCGTATTAAAGCCCAAGGACAACAAACTGCCTTGTCTATAATTTATTCTTACAGCGATGAATATCTAAGATTTGTTAACTTGTCTTGATAGCCGTTCGTATCGAGGAATGTATTCGAGGAGAAATTGAGTTGGCTAACTTTACACCTGTAACTAAATAAAAAAAGGTTCCTATAAGAATTTGCCTCTGTTGGTAGACAGAGTAGTGTCACTATATATGGTACCGCATATATAGTGTGCGGTACGTGTTTTTTAGGTCGCTCTATAGTTAAGTTTTTCTTTAATCTGATTACTGAAACCAATCTGTTTTCTGATTTTTATATCCACTATACTTATTCCATACAATGTGGGGAAACGGCTGGCATATACATATACACACGCAAAACTACGTCTAAAGTTGTATTTTTATTATTGGAACGAAGTTCCTTAACGCGGTTTGCAGTAGGAGTTAACGAAAAAGCGTTATCAAATTGGTTGCTATGGCAATGCATGTAAATACATTCAAGAAACATGCGTTTTGGTTCATCAGTATTTAAATAAAGAGACGATCGGTTCCGTCCGGCGTAGTTTAGATATTTATCGTCAAGCGCTGAAATACATTTAATAAACATAAAACGTTGGTTCATCAGTTCAGGCCTAACATTTATGTTTATTTTACGTTATTTTTAACGGCAACATACGTACAATAATTTTAGGTTAGGCCTAGACTTAAATTACTTTCTAAGCCTAACCTAAAATTATTGTACGTATGTTGCCGTTAAGGCAATGAATTTTAATTGAAATTTACTTACAGTATTTGCGGTGGTACGGCGGCTTTTGTTCTAGTAATAAACATGTCAGACTCACGCCACAGACTTAAAGGAAATAGGTTACATTTTGTATTTTAACAAACATTACTGAATACAATGTGTACAAAAAGTACAATTAATTATTATTTCGTTTAAAGTAATTAAACTTAAGTCAGCTGTATGTGTTCTTCATTTAGAAGATATTTAAGTGACTTGTTAATAAAGAAATGAAAAAAAATTATCACAGTTATAGGCTAAACTTGTTGAAACAAAATTCATTGTATGGCTGTTAAAACATTACAATTTACGTTGCATTAACTGGAAATCAAATCAAAATATGGGTTTTAAAGGGCTTTCCAAAGCTATGTCACAACTTAGGGGTTGACATTTAAAAAATTAAGTTTCCCTTTTTATCCCGCCGTTTAAAAATTGGCAACGTTTTTAACCCATCTTAAATACCAGTAAAATTATTATAATAGGTATGGTAGAGGTTTTACTTTGATACAGCAATCTATTTAAATTATATCGAGGTGAAACACGACTTATTTTACACTCTCTATACACAATCCTGTCATCCACGCAAAAACTCTAGCCATACTGCGCATGAATCAGGATATAAGTCACCTCTGCCCCCACCAATCTATCCCGACCCAAGTGCCTCTATCATGATCAATCGTCATTTCCGGCATATATAAGAGTATTCAATAATCTATTTGCATTGCCGCAAGTCGCCGCACGGGTTGGTGAGCGAAGCTAGCAGGAGGCGGAGCCCTCTAGTATTGTATAGCAATGTATGTATCCTAATTCATTAAGTTCATCTGTCAAATGCTAATAATATGTGTTTATATAAACTTAATACTCACCAGATACTTATTATTGTAACTTTGTTTAAGATCTCTAATATAAAATAACTTTATCTGTTGCACTATTTACAAATTAATATAACCAGTGAATTCCACACTGAAAGGTAGGTTTGGTATGTCAAATAACTGTAATTTAAAGCTCTTTGATTTTGCCTAGAATTAATTTTACTTTTTTAATTTCTACAATGTCTAAGAAGTTTGAATGGATCATAATTATTCGAAAGCTCGAACAAAACAAAAAACAGTCATACATTGAATATTGCGCAAAGGTTACGCGCTATAATAAATTTAATTGTAATTAAATTTTACACCTCCGCAAAAGATTAACTTCTTTGTAAGCTTAAACAAAGCTAACAATCGTATTAATTAGTTATTAATACTGAAACCAGGTTAAGCTTTACTCCTTTAAACCTTTGAACTTATTAATCAAATTAAAATCTCCCTGGATTATTAGTTTTAACATTTTAGATGAAATAACGTGTACAAAATTACTCATGAAAGGTATTTTCTCGATATTGTTTACTGCAATATAAGCCCACACTAGTGGGACGAAAATATTTCATTTTTTGTTCTTGAAATTTGTTATCTGAGTTTATACATATGAAATAGGCTAAACAAGCAAAAAACATCTGATTATTGTGTGTATAATTTATTTTACCTGCCTTAACGGCAACATACGAGGTGTGTGAGAAAAGTAATGAGACTGATTTTATACTAACTAAATTTTTTATTTTTTTCAAACACCAATGTTATCCCCTTCAAAGTAGTTCTCTTGGGCAGCTATACACCGGCGGAGTCGTTGTTCCCACTCTTGGTAGCAGCGCTGGAAGTCTTCAACCGGTATGGCTTTTAACTGGTCGGTCACAGTCTTTTGAATGTTCTCCAGAATTCCAAAATGACGTCCTTTCAATTTCGGGAAAAGGAGAAAGTCACAAGGACTCAAATCAGGTG
>JAGFPH010000785.1:202654-228885 GCA_018207615.1 Philaenus spumarius
GGGGGGGGGGGGGGGGGGGGGGGGGGGGTTGAGGAACAACAGTAATGCGTTTTGAGGTCAAAAATTCATTGATGGAAATGGCCGTGTGACACAAGGCATTGTCATGGTAAAGCATCCACTTGTCTGCAATGTCTGGTCTCACACGAATCACTCTTTTCCTGAGCCTTTCAAGGACTCGTTTATAAAAAACTTGATTGACAGTTTGTCCTGGTGGAACAAATTCTTTGTGCACGATACCCTTACTGTCAAAAAACAAATCAGCATGGTCTTGTTCTTTGATTTGCTCATTCGACATTTCTTCGGCCGAGGAGATGACGGAGTGTGCCACTCTTCGCTTTGTTTCAGAATTGTACTCAAATATCCAGGATTCATCACCTGTGATCACACAGTTGAAGAATTCTTGGTTATTGGCAATCCTCTGAAGAAGATCAACCCACACGTTTTTTCAATTGTCTTTCTGTTCAGTTGTGAGGTTTTTCAGCACCATTTTTGCACAGATCTTTCGCATGTTCAGATCATCTGTCACAATTTGATGTACGGTGAAAGTGTTTAAATTTAGGTGTTCACTCATCATTCTTATTGTTAAACGACGGTCTGATCTCACAAGAGCCTTCACACGTTCAACATTTTCGTCAGTTTTTGAAGTTGAAGGTCTCCCTGAGCGGGGTTCATCTTCAACGTGTTCTCGGCCTTCCAAAAATGATTTGTGCCAGCGGAAAACTTGTGCTCTTGATAAACAATGTTCCCCATAGGCCTGTTTTAACTTTTCAAAAGTTACACTCGCGGATTCACCAAGTTTAACACAAAACTTTATTGCACAACGTTGCTCTAAATTCCGATGCTCCATTTCTGTGACACACAACCAAAACACAACTTCACAGATGGCGCTGTTAAAAATAATGTGTTAGCTGTACGGAGTTGTAACTCGGACTGACGAAGTGTAAGGAATACACAAACCGGTCTAGCACCGGCCGGTAGCCACAATGTTGCCAGATCGCCCGCAGTGTTGCCAGTCTCATTACTTTTCTCACACACCTCGTACGTACAATAATTTTAGGTTAGGCTTAGAAAGTAATTTAAGTCTAGGCCTAACCTAAAATTATTGTACGTATGTTGCCGTTAAAAATAACGTAAAATAAACATAAATGTTAGGCCTGAACTGATGAACCAACGTTTTATGTTTATTAAATGTATTTCAGCGCTTGACGATAAATATCTAAACTACGCCGGACGGAACCGATCGTCTCTTTATTTAAATACTGATGAACCAAAACGCATGTTTCTTGAATGTATTTACATGCATTGCCATAGCAACCAATTTGATAACGCTTTTTCGTTAACTCCTACTGCAAACCGCGTTAAGGAACTTCGTTCCAATAATAAAAATACAACTTTAGACGTAGTTTTGCGTGTGTATATGTATATGCCAGCCGTTTCCCCACATTGTATGGAATAAGTATAGTGGATATAAAAATCAGAAAACAGATTGGTTTCAGTAATCAGATTAAAGAAAAACTTAACTATAGAGCGACCTAAAAAACACGTACCGCACACTATATATGCGGTACCATATATAGTGACACTACTCTGTCTACCAACAGAGGCAAATTCTTATAGGAACCTTTTTTTATTTAGTTACAGGTGTAAAGTTAGCCAACTCAATTTCTCCTCGAATACATTCCTCGATACGAACGGCTATCAAGACAAGTTAACAAATCTTAGATATTCATCGCTGTAAGAATAAATTATAGACAAGGCAGTTTGTTGTCCTTGGGCTTTAATACGGAACGCACCATACGTGTCGTATAAATTGATACGAGTTGTTGGTGTTTGGTTGTGATTTTTTTATGCTGTATGACGACCTCAGTAGAGTGAAGAAAAACTCTGATGATGGAGTAAAAACTTCGAAACCCGTTTGGTGTAACACACAAAGTGGCGTGACTGGATTTGGATATAACGTATTGTTGTTTTAGAAATTATGTATCAAAAATCTACTCAATGATACATGAATTAACTAAACATGTACATTTTATTATGCATACGAAGACCAAGAACATATTATGCATGGAATTAGTGAACGCGCATTATATTTAACTTTTTCTATTAAAACAATGAAATGTTGACATTGTAAACTTGTTTAAATTATTACATACAGATAACCTCATTTTACTCCTAATGTATTTACGTCCAAGCGTGTGTGAAATAAATAACACGTATTAAATAGAAGTTTGCTGTAAACAATAAACTCTGAACAAAACTAGATCATCAGTTGTATTTATTATGCCCACGTAAATCTATAATTGTTCTAACATTTAAATACTAACAGGAAAATTATTTTATAATTAAACTGACTCTACGGATAAATAAAACCATTAACTTTAGCCAAGGTAATTTTAATATACGCCCTGTTTAGACAATATCTTTGTATAGAACCTGTTTAAACTATTTGTATATGGAAATTGTTTGAGATATTCACAGAAGGTACTGTTCAAGCAAGGAAAATGGTATTAACTTTACCGACCTTGCTGTGACTCAGTTAGAGAGTTGACGTTTCAAAATGTTTAATTATAATATTGTATTGTTGATCTAGTTTGTATAGTTACATTTCTCGGCCTGTTAGAGAAAATTAATTGTTTCGTTTTTTTTACTAACCGTACGCGGAAATTAAAAATAACGTAATTTGTGAGCGAATGGGAGGTGGTAGAAAGCTGCGAGAGGTATCATTTTAACGGTATGGACATGAAATTTGTGGGGGTAAATATTAATTTTCTTAATTGTGTTATGAAAATTTGTTACGGAATAAAATAATTCCCACTTAAATATGGGAATAAATATACAGGATATAAATCAGGTGATTTTAGTGTTAAAAACGGGTGATTGTATATAATAATTCCCATTTAAATAGCATGGGAATATGTAGGTGTAAATCAGGTGATTTTAATGTTAAAAACAGGTGATTGTATATAAATTTTAAAATTCAGCTATCATAACAACACCTTAACGTGCAGTTTTGTCATGTGTTTTGTTATTGTAGCTGTGTTTTTGTTTCAAAGTGATAATTAAAATAAAAGCTTTATATGATTAAACACATTATAATATTATTTCTACTTGCTATTTTTTACTGTAATGAATAACGCTGGAAGACCACCACGCTAATAATTTATTCAATAAATTACTAAAATATATAGTCTATATATAGGGGCTATCGCCCCTACAAGCCACTTTGAACATATCCAATTTGAATTATAATAATGCAATTTTGCCTAATTTATTTAAAGTCTAAATTCGTTAAAAAAAAATAGCATTATGGCGTTAACCAGTTAAATAAATATCAAACACGATGTGCTTGCGATTTCATAGGTGCAAAGTTAAATTATATTGCAGGGCATTATAAACCCGGTGTGTTTCAAAAACGCGTTAGCATCGTGAGTAAATAGTACAATGTCACGTCTTTTGAATTCCTGCTCAACAAAGATTACTACAACTGCATCTGTAACGGGGGCCACAGTGGGGTATTTTACCGTAAAACGTGGCATAAATTCAAAACTCCGCCGTAGGTAATCAAATTTTGGTATAGATTGCTATTTTACAGAAATAAAACAAAATATATACAGAAAAGACGAAAAACTTTACGAAAAAACTTCATTGTTAAAATAATTTCATCATAATACTATAAATCATAATATTACATTTTGTGTTTTTTAAATGTATTAGATTTGAGGAAGCCTGATTGAAGGTCAAAGATGAATAACAAGACAACTTATATATTGAAATAGCATTTTGAAATTGAGATTTATTAATTTTCCAGTAAAGAGGGTTAAATTAAGCAAATTAAATTGTAACATAATTGTTAAGCATTTAAAAAAACAATATTTTAAAATTGAGCTAAAATTTTAATCCGTCAGTTGAATGCTTTTCTTGTCCGTCTTAAAATGGAAATGAAATAACGTCCGTCATGTTAAAGGATAAAATGAACAAAAAATAGTTTCTATTTTGTGATATGAGCACAATATTTTAATTTTTTGTTAACAAATTTAAAATTTTTAGAATTACAAAAATTAAACACTTATAACAGCTATTATATATGGTGGAGAAAGAATTTATTGGTATTTGGAAAATGACAACTTAATATTATCTTTATGTTACGTTTAAGTTAACTAAGAATACATCTCTAAATTGAATCATTAATAATAAAGTAACATTTCACAAATAAAATACATTTTCAATTGTTCCGTTTTTGAAAGGAAAAAGCTTAATGCATCATTTGAATTTTTCTCAAATTTATTTCAAGTCAAAGTTATAAAAGGATTCATTGCACGTTTGTACACTGAAATAACTAATTAGGCTATATCTTTATATAAAAACTGTATTTCTACTATAACACCAATAATCCTTATTTCCATCAAAATTTACTTTTTTTTTGTCACTAAACCAAGTTTTATTCCAAGTTTTATTAAAATTTGATTTTTATTCCAAAAGGTTTAAGAAAAACCCTTTACATTAACTTTAGCTTGATCTCATTTGGAACACTAACATAATGCTTCATAACTATAAAAAAATTAACAATATTTTTGTTACATATTTTACAAAACTTAACAAAATTATTAACCATTATATTTAAACTTGTCGAATGTATTTTATTTATAGTTACTAGAGGTTGATGTTGCCATGCTGGATCAATCAAAATAGTACTAAATAAGGGAGAAAAATAATGTATAATACGACATTATAGAACACGACCTTCTAGCTAACCGACTGCTTTTTACTTCTACTGATGCGTTATCTAAGGAAATAATGTGTTTATCGGCCGGTCAATAGTTGTTTATTGTTCTTTGGAATGTTTACTATCTTAATCTAATAATGAGTGAAATCCTGTTTCACTTTCATTTTTTTAATATATTCCATGTTTTGTGGTCAAATACCCCACTGTGGGGCGTTGTAAAATGTTCTGCTACAATTTTTTCCTGATAACTTCCAGGCGCGTGTATGCAATGTTGATACGTACTGACAGTTTTGGTTTTGCATACACAGCGCCGTTAGTAACAACATATGTGCGCGAGTCGTAGTTTAAAATTGACATATATTTTTACTTGTATACCGAGTTGTGTTTGTTAAATGAAACCAACACTAATTGTTAGCCCAAGCTTATCTCAATGCATCACTGAAAACTACATCCAAATTGGTTCAGCCATTTTGACGGTTAGTGTTCACAAACGCACACACAAAGACAAAAAGTTGGTTTACGATTTTATTATTTGAATAATTTTGCGTTTCTAAGAAATCTCTTATGTAGGTCTAATAGTATGTAAAGTAAATCCATAAGGTTTATAAAATCCTATTAATGAATGACTTATTAATTGAATACGTGGAGTAGGACTATGTATTTTATGTTCATCAACCATGAAAATATGGGTCAACTGTTGTATGTCAATCAACCCTGAAGATTGTGCCAACTGTTTCACATTCAGTACTCTTGACGAATTCCGATCTAGAGTTTGAATAAACTGTTATCAAAACCTCATTCGTCTTCATTATTCAAGAGAATGTATTTAGGTGTGATGAAAGAGTCCCTTGATAAATAAATTTAAGTAGAAAGTCACATTAGACTCGGTTTGTCGAAATAAAATATTCCTAACTTATTAAATATTCTTCCTTAATATCTTCCTTAAAGAAGCCATTTACATGACGATATAAACAGATCTCAGCTTGCTCATATCTTCATACATATTTCATCACTGACTGGGAAACCACTGAGTTACTGTCGACATAGAAACGTATTAAACTACAGCAAATAACCCAAACTTATGAGGAATCTGAGATATTAAAAAAAAGGTGTTTATATTGCGTAAAACTCAATCTGCAAAGACAATAAAAATATAAAAACTTATTTGAAACCTGTTTAAATTAAAAGTTCCATTTAATTCTAAAGTAAAAAATGGATTCAACTCTACTTCCATATTTCAAGTTTTGTTCTAAAAATGACTTTTGAATCTGTAAATATACGTAAATCTTCAAATGAACCAATAATTCTTTTTAAATAATTGTACATTAGTATTCGTCTTAAGGAGAAGAAATATTTAAAAAAATAATAAACAAAAAATTGTGTTTAGTTATTCAAACTTACTAACAGTTATATAATTAACATATTCAGCAAATATATTTAATAACGGAATATATTATATTCAGAAACCGATGTAATAAATAAGGTTGAAAATCCATTAGTTCTAGTGTCTGCTCCGGTAAATAAAGAAATGAAGAAATTTGCTGACAAAACAAAGCCAGAGCTCATCAATATATTTATGCAAAAGCTCTTCGTCTGTGTTGACATAGACTGTCAAACATTCAAAAAATTAAAAATATTAATGTATTTTTGAAGTGTCAAAATACGTGTGTTGTATAGCAGAGTATATATCGTTTTCTCGTTGCTAGGGGTGAATCGGATTTTACCGTAACGCTCTAATCCGTCGGTCTGAAAAAGTTTTGGCCTTGCCGAGATTCGAACCAGCAGAGTCCATCA
Organism: Philaenus spumarius; assembly: GCA_018207615.1. Lineage (NCBI taxonomy): Eukaryota > Metazoa > Arthropoda > Insecta > Hemiptera > Aphrophoridae > Philaenus > Philaenus spumarius. The sequence continues at coordinate 209,172 of JAGFPH010000785.1, forward strand.
CCATAGACTTACGCCTTAGCCGGTTAGTTCGCATACGCATTGCTAGTTTAGTATATTTGAGTTGGGTATATAAGTGTACCAGATTGTCCTACGTCATAAGCTTGATCTGGTTATGTTAATACAATGTATAGTTTAAATGGTAATACCTCTGAAATGGACATTGTGCTTCCTCATTTCGTAAGTTGTGTTAAAAAATTTAATTATGCTTCTTCTTTTCGTAAGTGTGTTAAAAGTTTACACTTCTCCCGTGTGGTCTTAAGCACATAATTACATTTTTTTTATGTAATGAAAAACAAATAAACTGTTCAAGAAATAAGTATAACGCTTAAAATTAAAATTTGTATTACCTTATATGGTCCGTCACAATCCTTGTTTGTTTGTTTTTATATTACCGGTTTCGACATTGCTATGATGTCATCGTCAGATATTCAAACACAGTCATAATAAATAAATACAAGTAACACACACTATAAAAACACTTAAACAAAAACACTATACAATTTTTTAACACTGACACAGAAAAGGTGATCACCATGCATGGTTCACTGTGGAAGTCAAGTGCACACTGCTAAAGAAGGTGGTCTCCACTTATAATGTTTGTGTTCAATGAGTCAACATGATCCACTGATGTTTGAATAGATATAATTGTGTTGCATATGGCATTTGAACTATGGTGTATTTTATCATTTAAAAGAAGGTCCTGTTGTGATTTTGTGGCCTTATATATTTCTAACTGCTCGAGTGTGTTAAGGAGGTTGCCTTTTTACATTTATGTAAAATATTTAAATTACTGTGGATGTTATCATAAGAGTTGTCCTCATCTATTAAATGTTTAGCGAAGTTTGACTTTTGTTCGGCAATTTTGCGTTTAGGAATATGTTCTTTGAACCTTCTTGCGAATGTTCGTCCTGTTTGGCCAATATAAAATTTAGGACAGTTGGAACAGGTTATTTTTTATACAACTGAGTTTTAAAACTCGTTGTTGTCAATTTGTTTGTGCTTCAGAGCTTTCTTTAAATTGTTAGAAGTTCTGTAAGCCAGCTGGTCCAAAAATGTTTATATAACGCTTGTATAGTTAAATATGCCTTAAAAAAATGGATGTATCAGAGGCAACTGAATGAATGAATGCAAACTTAAAATAAAATGTTATACTAAAAATTTGATTTCGAATCAACTCCTATAAAAGCGAGTGTACGTAAGTACGTGAGTAACATATAATATAACAGCTGATTTCACCCATCATCTGCAATACTTAAACAAACCCAGTGTATATTATAGTTTGGGGTTATGTTTACAACTTCAATCGTTATAATTTCTTGTGAAGTTGATTTTTTTAAATATGAGTTATAAAACTAACGTATGCTATAAAATACGTTATAATACTTGCTTTGAGGTTATAAACTGTATATAAATACAACCTTTTATCATCAATATGTTTTTGTTTATACGAATTTATAGAAGAGATACCTATTCGTTTAACTTCGGAAACATTCGTACATCTTCGTTTAACTTATGAACATATTCGATTGTTAATTTCTTCACTATAATATTAATAACTTCTAAATCATTTGATCTATCAATATGAAATGAAAAGCAATTAAAATATAGTATTTTTATCTTTCTTTAAATGTATGAGTATAATAACGTAGACTATGTAAACAAAAATGTTTAGCAAATAGGCCTACAGTTTTATAATTGTTATTATTATACACATTTACCGAGTTAAAAATCCCAGTCAGCATAGTTACATAGGCCTGGATAAGTATTCCTTAATGTTGTTTTTCAATAGTTTGTTTTTAAAGGATATATTTCTGATATGTGTATCTAATTAACCAGCCTGTGATTTTTCACGGAGGCTTACTAGTAAAAAATAAAAAACCACAGATGAGTTTAATCTGAAATGGGCATGCAAATAAAGTCGTATTTTTTTGCAGTAGAGATTATTTTCCCACCTGTTAAATGAAACATTAAAAATGTATATTCATCACATTTAAAAATGTCACAAGTTTTTCTGTTAAATCGGGTCTCTTTTTTGTATAATATATACTAACTGGCATCAATTAAAGATGTGTTTCCAAATTCTATGCAATAACTTCAGCATATTATTGTACCTTCTGTCAAGAGAAACGTAAAATGTGATAAACCATAGGTGTATTTTGTTTCGTTTGCCGTGTGTATGTATGTCATTTTTACTTTAAAATGAATATTACGAAAATTACTTCATTAATTTAAACCAAATTTCGGTCGAATGTTATCATTGTTAGGCCCTAAATTGACACTCAATTTTAAGCTATTATCTTTTTACGTTTTAAAATGTCAGAAATGTAAATTTTTCAACTTAATATCACAAACAAACAAAAAACTACTCACATCTTTTAAGTAAAACTTATATACAGACTGACACACGGTAAATGAAACAAAATATACCCATGGTTATAATATAACATCTTACGTTTCTTTTTACCCAAGCAACAATATCCTGAAGTTTTTGCATAGATTTTGGTAACACTCTGTACGTATATTATGTGCAATGTAGTTCTGTAGCTAGCAGTCACATGACAAAAGTCTCAAGTATAAAGTACTTAGCCCCTAAACTATAAACTGCCGTTTCACAAAACGTCATCATAATGTCAACAGTGATTTTATTTGTCTGAAATAAAAACGTTACTTCATTGATTCGTATTTTACGATAAGAATCGAGAACTTCTGGGAAAAAAGGTTTCCTGAGGCGGGGGGGTCAGCGTGGAGGCGATAGAACGTGGTTTGTACGACATCAAATCCAAATAACAGTAACGTCCTTGACCCGTTTAGCTGGAGTCATAAACTTCCACCTGAGGAAACAATCCAATCCGACGTTTTATATAGTAAATACGATCGTCAATCTTTTTGTAAAACCATTCTCGAAGTACCAAACGTACAATGGCTGAATTATATCAAATTTCAAGTCTTATTAGTTTTTAGTTTTATTGATTTCTCTCTGGAGCTGCAGCATATATCTTTGCGTAAATTAAATTATTTTGATGGATCCTTCAAACCCAGAACTAAAAATAAATCGGAGTACAATACAGCAAATTACGGCAAAAAGACGGTACCTTCAGCATTCTAACCCAGATGACCTTTACATACTCGTGATAAGTAATATTGAAAAAGTTTCCGTTCCTACCATGCCGACTTCTCAAGTTCTTGAGGGTTAAAAGTCAGAAACCTCGGTACCAGGGGATTATGTTGTTAGTGCCAAAGACAATTTTAGCCTACACCTAGATAAGCTGACAACTGTATTTCAAGTGGAAGTAATTGACTTGACTGAATGTGTGAAGAGAAACCCATAGAGAGAAAACCCATCTATATCAATGCCGTTGGTCAAGCAGTACTTCTGGCTCTGGCGAACCAAAACATTACATCTAAGATATTGTAGGGCTGTCATATAGTTTTGGTAGATAGTTGAAAGCAAAGTTCAGTCAAGAGTTCTCTGTTAAATATCCTTCGGTATGCGATGCAGAGGAAGCCATGCAGGAACAAATAGCTGCGTATAGTTGTTCAAATTCCTGATTGACAGCTGGATAATCCGCAGTAAACTACACATATTGGGACTTTACTCCGAAATTTGGTGATTCTGAGGAGGTATGTCTCAGTATATCATTTTTTGACTGCCCAAAATGTATATATTGCCAGATATACAACGGCAGTTGTAAAGAATATCTTATCTTACTTATATAATAATTCATCAAAGTCTCAAACGTTTAATGATTTGTTTTAAATTAACAACATTTTTATCATTATTATACAATTTCATTTTTATTTCATCGTTATATTTATAAGGGCACTTTTAGGGGACTTTTGGTTTTAGGTTACAACCCTCTTGATACATATTTCTGGAGATATTACCGGGCCAATTGTCGTGCGGATTGTTTTAAATTGAAGAAATTGTTGTTGTTATTATTATACAAAAATTATGAAATATCCTTTTTATTTCATCGGTATATCGGTAAGGGCACTTTTATTTATTTTGTTTTTAGGTTACAATAATTCTATTGATTCCTATTTCTGGAGATCTACCGGAACGAGAGAATTTTGTTATTTTTATCAACAAATCATAAAACGTCATTTTTATCTCATTTGTATATTTGTAAGGACACTTTTAGGGATTTTTTGTTTTATGTTACAACCCTACTGATTCCTATTTCTGGAGATTTTTCCAAGTATACTTTTAGTCTTTTTTTAGTTTTCGGTTACACTCCTATTAATAATTAAACCTTGAGAATTTTTCCCTAGGGAATATTTACTAATGCAGCTAAAACAGCCAACTCTTAAGGCTTTGTTTAACCAGTTGTTCATAGTACTGCATTTAGAGATTCTAAAATGCCATTATTGACTTAGCAATGGGTTTTCAAAATTCAAAAGTAAATCTTGAATCCCATGAGGTACAGTAATTATATCCAGAACTTGACCAATGAATACAGAACCTGTACGAAACGTAACACTTATGGAGAATAGTCAGCCAGGTTGGTTGCCATCAAATCGAGCTTAGTGCGGCAGCCGTTAGGCAGCGCTGGCTTTCTGTGACTCATCAATCCTCCACGTCAGGTGTGAGTGAGACAGAGAATAGCTGGCTCAATTTCTGTCTCACTCACACTTGCCTTACCAACGACAGTAGCGCTCTCTCTACCTAGCGGCTGCCACGCTAAGCTTACCAGGTTCAAATAAAACTTCTTATAACTTCTGTATTCATTCACTTTACTAACCTCTGCACCAACTTAACGTGGTATATTTCACTTGCTGTACAGTTTTAAAATAAAATATGAATAATGAATAAAAAAATATGCATTACAACTCATTGACGTGGTTGACAACGCTCATAAAGTATTGTGCGTACGACGAATGCGGGTGGCAGAAAAGTAATTGGAAATCTGTTGTGAACAGTTCTGAGCGAATTAAACATTCCATTCAATAAAGTTAAGCAAAGGCTTCAACCTTGCACGCTCCTGTTGAACAACGTGTTTTGATTAAAATACTTTATTATTAATATTTTAACACGGATGTTTCACCACTGCAAGGGGAAGGCCGATGTCATGGAACATAAAAGACATTTACGACATTTTAAAGACCATAAAGATTATTGTTATAAAGCTTTAAAACAAACCAACTGTGAACTATATGAAAATATATGCGATTGTTTACTAAACTGAAAAATATGGGATTTGTTTTCATTATTCAAGTGTAAGTGCGTTGTAAAAGTACTGGAACGCAATAATAGTAGCTGTCTTCCACTGTTTATCACAATCCCCTACACCCCCCCCCCCTCCCTATAAAGATGCACCCCACAGGTTGAGAACCACTGTACTATGCAGGATTAACGTCAACAAAAAACAGGATTTTTGTGTTTAACTTAAAATAAGGTCCAAAAAAATGTAATTGTGTGCTTAAGACCACACGGGAGAAGTGTAAACTTTTTATTCATTAACACAATTTACGAAATAAGGCAGCACAATGTCCATTTCAGAGGTATTACTAATTAAAATATACATTGCAATAACATAAACAGATTAAGCCTATGATGTAGGACAATCTGTTACACTTACATACCCAATTAGCAATGCGATTGTGGCCCAACCGGCTAAAGCGCTAGTCTATGGTGTTGGACTCTGCTAGTTCGAATCTTAGCAAGAACAAAACTTCTTCAAACAGATGGAATAGAGTGTTTCACTTTAAGAGCGTTTCACATTAGGAGCGTTTCACAAAATGCATGGTGAAACGCGTGACGGTAAAATCCGATTCACCCCAGCAACAAGAAAACTATATACTCTGCTATACAAATATGTATACAGATTTTTCGGATGTGGTGCGCCTATAGCAGTTTATACTTCAATAATAAATGTTCCGTTTAGGATAACAATTTATATCGATAAATTTGACATTGTTCAAAATATTGTGGTTGCTTTTAACTTAAGAGCATAACTTTCAGTAAAAACAAACCTTACATAACAATAAATACAAATGTATTTTTCACCATAGCTTTTCCATAGAAATAATGTCCAGCTTTGTCTTAAAAGTTTCTTTTTAATAACAAATGTATATACCGAGTTTTTCTTTTAACACTCAACCCACCTTTACAAGTATAAAATAACTCTTAACATATATTTATGTATCAAGTTTTTAATGGCCTTCTGCATAGCAGGAGGAAAAGGATTTAGTGAGTAGTACCAGAATTATGTTTACTATTAAAAACTATTTTTGCACCTCAATCAATTAAAGTCTAAATAAACGCACAGGATTAGCAACAATACTCATCTGTGATTCAAATTTTTTTCTGTTTAAACCTATTTTATTTGGAAAAAGGACATCGAGGAAGTGTACACATATATATCCATAATGGTGTAGAGTTTGATGTAAGCATAATTAACTGTAACTGAGGAAATTTTAAGATCCTCAGAAAGTGGAGAGAGTTATGAAACCTCATGTGAACCTGCAGGATACCTTAACGTAATCCAACATAGTTTTTATTGAAATTCTTTAGTTACGTATTGGCTTGAAAATGGGTTATTCGAAACATAATTTAAATAGTTGAATACATAACAAAGCCTTTTAAACTATAAGTACTAATATTATAAAGAGATAAAAAGAGGTTTGTTTGTATTTAGGGGGTAATCTTAGGAACTACTGAACCAATTGAAACAATTTTGTATAAAAAGCTACACTATCCCTGAGTAACATAGGCTATAATTAATTTTGATAAAAACATTTTTTATTTCAATATTTTAAAATGTAGACGGACAAAATCTTAGGTTAGGCCTAGACTGATGAACCAACACATGTATTTACATTTATTACCATAGCAATCAATTTAATAAAATAACAGATAAAACGGCTATTTGCTCTAATATTTCCATTAACAGCTGATTTCAAACTTTGAAGCAATTATTTGTGTTTCTAACTTTTAAGTTAGGTTTTTATTAAAGTGTAGACATAAGCCTAGCTGGTTCTTTTAACCTTTATTATAACTGTTGTTATAAAATATACGAAATAATTTGATTTGTAAATTTAACATTATTTATCATCTTAGCTTTTTGGTTAGTATTAATACTACAACTTTATTATAATTCGACCACGCAGCTGGACCGCTGACGTGAGTTGAGCAAATTTCCAAAATTAAGTTTATATGCCTATGTTTTAGGGTTTCAACCAACAATTTGGGAAATAGGTCTACTCGCGAAGGCGTTGAACAGCTGTCTGTGTGTACGCAATGTATTAGTAGAATGTGTTTGCGCCTAGTGGGCTCGCGAGTTTGAACCACTTGGCTTCGAACCGGGTACTTATATGGTATTTTACGTTTTGGTCGATTTTGGGGAAACCAAGTGAGCTACAAGTTCGCGTAAAAAAACAAAATGTGCAGAATAACATCCTACATTTATAATTTTAGAAAAAACTCTAAAACATTTTCATTCTCGTAGTAAAAATCTCAAATAATAGTTACTTCCGGTCAAAAAACGTACTTCCGGTTGTTGGATTTTTTTGGCTAACGATTTCGTCTGAGCCACATAGACAACCAACATGTGTACCAAATTTGAACCAAATCGGACTTAAAATGCGGCCGCTAGAATGCGAACACATATATATATATATGAATTATAAAGACACCCCAAAACGTGTTCTGGGGACCATGATCGGTGCTCATTTGCTACTCCCGACCTTGGGTATCACCATAAGAGCCACTGCAATAGCTCATTTTTTCTATGGAAATTCGTTAACAAGGAAAACAGAGCATGATTGTATATATAGAAGGAGCCAACTGGGTTGGCGTGCGGAGCACGCAGGAGTTTCCCCTAGTACTTTATAAAGCAGTTTAAATATTTTAAATTTAATTCATACAATTTTGTTGTGAGGCTGCATAAAACAATTTTCATTTTATTTAAAAATGAAAAGTCAAATAACAATAGTTTTATTGGGCCATCAATTAACAACTATAGTTTCAGGCTATCCAAGCATATTCAAACAATATGTACTATTGTAATAAACCTCAGTAAAAATAATATAATCCGAACATTTTATGAAAGCGTGTTTTATGAAACACACCAATACATGGATATTGTTTGGGCAAAAAAACAAGTTATACATTTAAGTTGAATGTTTTAATTATCTACAGTAAAACGTAGAACTGTATCTGCATTTATGTAAACTTTTATTGAACTGCTGTATTGATCTAATTAAAGTTTTTATAATCACTGTTCTGAATCACAGCTTCACAAATATACCTAAACAATTCTGCCAATTTTATTTTCTAGTATTAGTGACAAAATGAAGAAAGAATATATATTCTTCATCTTAGAAGGCTTTATACATTAACAATTTATAATTTTCAAACTCTTCGAATAAACGAGAACAATAACAATAGTCTACATTTTTCGGTTGATGTTTTTTTTTACATTTCCTACCCTTTCCTCTTTCTAAGTAAAACATAAAGTTTACTTCTAAGCCACGAGTAATTTGGTTACCGAAGCTGTTTATACGCTGCCTCTTCTTACCTAATTTGAATTATTAAATATTTGCCCGACTTGAGCAGTTGCTTTTCATTCTATTTTGATTTTCAGTTCAATATTGAATAATCTTTTAATTTAGTTACGATTTTTCTACTTTTATAAATTATATTTGGAATATAGGGGTAGGTAATTTAAACACGAAAGATATACAGAGTGTTCATAAAGACCCTTTAACTCCTTCGTTATTTATGTAACTGAAAATAAGTTAGCAAAACTTTGTGTATAGACTACAGTCGGGAGCACGAAATAAGGCGGGTGAGAATATTTGTGATGTAGATATGGGACTGGCAAAGCGAGGAACGGTCGGGAATCGCTTGCTCTGCGGCACGATCTGGCAACACTGGATTCTCGACCGTTCCTCCCTTTGCCAGTCCCATATCTTTCAACAGCGCGAAAACTCTCACCCGCCTTATTTCGTGCTCCCGACTGTAGTGTTTTTATAACAGGGCAAATGTTTTTACATATCTGACCCTCTACGATTTTTGGGAGCTGGACGGAAGGTAACAATATAAATGTAAAGGTAGGTATTGTAGTAGTCAATTGTAAAGTTTATTGAAAAAGAGGAAGAGAATGACGCAAACTGTAACTTCGACAAAAGTCATATTGATTTATATAAAAAGACTAGCTGACCCTACGGCGTTGCCCGTAGTGGTTGGTATTTTCAGTCTTTTTAACGTAACTGTATTCTTTTTAAGTGTTCAGTCAATGAGTGGTATTTGGCTTTTATATATATAGATCTTAAATAATAATAGCACTATTATTGTCATAATAATAAAAGATCTGAAATTATGATTTTAGTAACTTTGATCCCCCCACACCCTCCTAAAATTTCGAAATTTTTCATACCCTTTCTTAGTGAGCACCTATGGCCCTAGAGGAAGCTACATACCAAATTTCATTTCAATCCGTTCGGTAGTTTTGAAGAAATCGTGATTTAATAACTTTGATCCCCCCAAACCCCAATTAAAATTTCGAGTTTTTTTAAACCCTTTCTTAGCGAGCGCCTATGGCCCTAGAGGAAGCTACATACCAAATTTAATTCCAATCTGTTCGGTAATTTTGGAGAAATCGTGATGTAGTAATTTTTACCCCCCAAACCCCCCTAAAATTTCCAATTTTTTAAAACCCTTTTTTATTGAACACTTATGGCCCTAGAGGAAGCTACATACCAAATTTCATTTCAATCCGTTCGTTAGTTTTTGAGAAATCGTGATGAGTGAGTCAGTGAGTTAGTGAGTGAGTGAGTGGTATTTCGCTTTTATATATATATATATAGATATCGGAATTTCACTTCGTTAAGAAATATTATTTGTAAATATGTATTTATAACCTTCAAGCAGGACTGTAGCTTCCAGCCTGGTTCTACTACATTGAACTGATAAGCTAACACTACATCAATACTGTGCCAATACTACGCCAATTGCCAAGAACGATTCATCCAAATGAATAGGCCCAAGAGTCTGCGAGACTCGTCATATTTGACTGCAAGATGCTACAGCACTTAGGGAGGACGCAGAAGACACGTATTGTTGGAGAAAATTCTAGACCTCACTAGGGGAACAGGCTTCTAACCAGCAAACATGGGGGGACATATATAGGGGCCACAATAAACCATTGGTTTTTCCTTCAAAGAGGAGTCCACCCCAAACAAAACTAATCTAGATATGAGTCTCAGAAACGCTTAATACAAACTGAATTTTAATTTTCATAGTAACAACCGTAGTTAAAAATTAGTTTTAGCAAATAAAAAATTATTATTACTTTTAAATAAGAATCTCTTCAACTAAACCAATTAACAGTTTCTAATTTGTTTAAATTTAACAGTTGCAACTAAAGTCAAGCATCAGAAACCCTTGTGTTATTACCAAAAAAATATGTATTTACAATCTTTTAAATGAGGTATTCATAGTTTTTAAATTGCACTATATTGATGTTTACAACCTATTATCGATACCTATTATGAATATAACATGTCTGTGGTTTTATATCCTCTAAAACACGGGTCTTTTCTGTTATATCCCCGCATTTACAAACTATTTTCTATAGAATGAGGATTAATCGGGCAGAACTACAAATAATAATAAAAAAAATACCTAAAAGGTTCTAACCTAACCTATTTAGTCACAGTATGTTTACCTGCATTCAACATTTAACAGTAAAGTGTAAAATAACGTCGTTGTCTGCAAAAATATTAGGATATAGTCGAATAGTAAAGTTACGCGTTTGCAATAACCCTTATCTAATATCAACAAAAACTGGAAACTTCCTTCCTTATATGTTATGGAGTAGTTATAAATAGTTATTTGGACATACCCGATTAATCCTCATTCTATAGAAAATAGTTTGAGAATAGAAAATAGTTTGTAAATGCGGGGATATAACAGAAAAGAGCCTAAAACACCACATTTGTATTGCGTTATCAACTAAACCGTTTTCCATGTAGTGATGAAAAATGTATGAAGCCGAAAGGAGTGTTTCAGGATCAGTGTTTATGTATTGATGGAAATTCCTGCTTTGTGGTAGAAAAACATTGAGGAGGAAAGTTTATATTCTCTTGAAAACTATTTTCATAGCAAAAAAAGGAGCACTAAAGCGTAACAAAATTTGCTCAACGAGGATCCATTTGCAAAATTAAACTTCTATTCCGACATTTTAATACTTAATTTTGATACATAATTACGCGGAGATTTTTAGTAGACCGTAATAATTTCAAGAATTTGTTTAATTATATCAGTTTAAAATTTATCTTTAATGTTCTCATTAGTTAAAGCCTCTTCGTTAAATAAAGATTTTGAAAGGTTATTTTGTAATTATTTAACATATACATTGCGATAATGATAATAAATAAACTGCTCTACTATAAACCGAGGTAGAAAGCTGCTTTCAGTCGAAAAAACGTAGTAAATTAGAAAACTTCGTTTATAGTTTCTTTATTGGGCTATACTTGATTATAATGAAAAATAATGATAACTAAAAATACTAAAATGTGTAACTTTCAGGAATAATTTTTGTTTTCAACAAGCTTGTATCGGTTTGCACATATATATTAACAACATGTAGCCTACAACATATTGAACGTTTTTTACTTTGTTAGTCGTTTTCAGTGGTTATAAAAATACGGGACCAAAACGTAAGGACGGAAAAGCAGTTTACATCACCATGAAAATATGACTTATTTCATGCACGTATCACACCTACACAAATAATTCGACCACGCAGCTGAACGGCTGACGTGAGTTGAGCAAATTTCCAAAATTAAGTTTATAGGCCTATGTTTTAGGGTTTCAACCAACAATTTGGGGAATAGGTCCATTCACGACGGTGCTGAATAGCTGCAAAATGGTTCACACGCCATTCCGTAAATGAACAATAATACATAAAGCATTAAGCATTATGTGCTTTATCTTTAATACATAAAGCATTGCGTGTTTCACACGCTATTGTACATACTGGGAGTATCTACAATACACAAAGCATTGCGTGCTTCGCACGCTATTCCACATACTGGGAGTAACCCGTGCAAAAAGCATTGCGTGCTTCGCACGCCATTCCGTATATTGGGAGTATCTTCAATACACAATGCATTGCGTGGTTCGCACGCCAACCCCACGGTAAAATCCACCACATGGCTTTTTGAACCGGGTACTTCTATGGTATTTTACGTTTTGATCGATTTTGGGGGAACCAAGCGAGCTATAAGGTCGCGTAAAAAACCAAAATGTGCAGAATAACATCCTACATTTATATTTGTAGAAAATACTATAAACAAAAATTCATTCTCATAGGAAAAATCTCAAAAAATAGTTAATTCTGGTCAAAAAACGTGCTTCGGGTTGTTGGATTTTTTTGGCTAACGAACTCGTCCGAGCGACGTAGACAACCAACATGTGTACCAAATTTGGACCAAATCGGACTTAAAATGCGACCGCTAGAGTGCGAACACATATATACATACATATATATATGATTTTAATGACACCCCAGGACGTGTTCTGAGGACCATGATCGATGCTCGTTTGCCACTCCTGTTCTTGGGGCTTACCTTAAGGGCCACTGCAATAGCTCATTTTTCCTATGGAAATTCGCTAATAATTCGATCACGCAGATGAACCGCTGTCGTGAGTTAATAGAATTTTCAAAACTATGTTTATAATTTGTACGGGTTTAACCAACTATTTGGGAAATTGGTAGGCGCTGAATAGCTGCCTACGTGTACGAAATATATTAGCAGAATGAGTTCGCATCTCAGACCTTAGCTCCAGCTCACTCGTTGCTTCTTTTCTCTTGCCGTATCGGATTGTAAACTCCAACGCTTCGCTCGCACCAGCCGGTATCGTCCTACGGGGATTTTAACCTGGTACTTTACGTTTTGATCGATTCTGAAGGACCCTGACGGGCTATAAGGTCGTGTAAAAAAGCAAAATGTGCAGAATGATATTCTTTATTGATTTTGTTAGATAAAAGCCATGAAACAGTTTCACTCTAGTACATAAAATGTAAAAACTTTTACTGCCAGTCGAAAAACGTACTTCCTGTTGTTGGATTTGGTTGGCTAACAAACTGGTGTGAGCGTCTGAGAAAACAAACGCGTGTACCAAATTTGGACCAAAACGGACGTAAAATGCGTCCGTCAGAGTGCAAACACATTTATACATGTATACTAATATCATAAAGAGGTAAAATTTATTTGTTTGTTTGTATGTAGAGGGTAATCTCTGGAACTACAGAACCGATTGAAAAAATAGTTTTGTTAATAAAAAACTACACTATCCCTGAGTAACATAGGCTAGAATTCATTTTGATAAAAACGTTTTTTATTTCAATATTTGTAAATTTAGTCGGAAAAAACATAGGTTAGGCCTAGACTGATGAACCAACACATGTATTTACATAGCAACCAATTGAATAAAATATCAGATAAAACAGCTGTTTGCTCCAATATTTCCATAACAGCTGATTTCAAACTTTGAAGCAATTATTTGTATTTCTAACTTTTAGGTTAGGTTTTTATTAAAGTGCATACCTGAGTCTTGCTGGTTCTTTAACCTTTATTATAACTGCTGTTATAAAATATACGAAATAATTTGATTTGAACATTCAACATTATTTACCATCTTAGCTTTGGGGTTATCATTAATCCTACACCTTTATTAAAAAGAAAACATAACAATATTATATATGTTTAGAAGGTTCCAACGGGGTGATAGCACGCAGAGATTTTCCCTATATATATATATATATATATATATATAACATTTATAACATCAATAACACTTTGTATATTATCTTGTGTTGCATAACAGGACACTTTTTTTACATATCAGATCCTCTATGATTTTTGGGGGCTTGGAGGGGAATGGGATTTGCAATTTCAAATGTAAAGCTAGGCTTATAAAGCTTATTAAAAGACAAATAAACCGGCGCAAATTAGTAATGATCCATCTTGCTTCATTTCAAAGTAATGAAACGTAAAAAAAAACATTTCAACCTTGTATTCATTTGAACGATTCATTTGTAAACAGTCAGAACCGAGTGCTATCACAACAAATATCAGGAACAAAATGAGAAAGGTATTTTGCTACCCTGTCAGTGCATGAAGAGTGGTGCTTATCAGTTGTTATGCATACAGTAGAGAAAGTCAGGAGCAAAGGTGAAAACGGTTGTTTTCCCGGTTCTATTTACATGAACATTATTTGTCCAACGTTTTCAAGTACACATAGAAACTTAGTTAAATAATAATTCGTACCGTACTACATTTATTTACAGTTTCTTTTTGCAAAGCGTTTTACATTTAACCCCAACAGCCTGCGTATTCCTAATATTCACAAACTAATAACCTTCTTTGATTTTATAATTAAAATATCATTTGCCTAAACATTGATTGTCCATTACTTTTTTTTTTTAAGGCGATAAACCTAGGTGGTTATCATCGCCTAGCCCATTACTTTGAAACGAAGCAAGGAACTAAGCTGTAGTTTGCGCCATTCGGTTTCTCTTTTAATAAACTTTACAATGGTATGGTATTACCTGCCTTTACAAAATTGAAATTGTTAACCCCCTATCCCCAAGCCCCCGAAAATCATAGAAGGTCAGATATGTCAAAACATTTGTCCTGTTATGCAACACAAGATTTATACAAAGTTTTGTTGACTTATTTTCAATAACAAAAATAATGAAGGGGTTGAAGGCACTTTATGAACACTGTATTACCTTATACAAATTAATGGCATGGATATTATTTATCCTATACTCTAATATGAGCAATCTCTGTTTGTTTGTACGACCAATCTTGAGATCCAGCGGAAGGATTTTGCTGAAAGTTTGGGATTAGAGGCTTTTGGGTCTAAAAAATCGGTTGGTGAAAACCACTACCTCAGGAAATTAACATTGAGCTGGAGTTTAAAATCATTACATATGTTTTTTTACTATTATAATAACAGTAATCAGTTGTTTGATATATTATTTCCATTATCAGCTGATTTCAAGCTTAAAACATTTTTTTTAATTTCTAACCTTTAAGATAGGTTTTTGTGGAGAACATCTGTTGAAGTATTTTTATTTCGTATTAGATTATAGAATAAACAGTTCATGTGTACGTAAGTTCGAAAAATATTCATATTTATTCAGTATGCGATTTGTAGGCTATTTACATAAATTTTTTATAGAAAAACAATTTTAAAAAATACCGAGTAATGCTCGGTCATCCAGGTACTGTAATATTAAGGAACAATATTAAGAATACAGTTTAGAAAGTTATTCTTTAAGTGGAATTTATTAATGGAATAACTTAAAACGTATTGTATTTCTTTTCTTTTTTTTTCATTTTAGTATACCAAAATCGACAGTATTTTCTTACTACCAAACATAAGCGTGATTAAAAGACAAAGTGTTTTCAAGCGTAATTTAATACTATCATATCGGGCACAGTATAATAATTACGCTAGTCACATTTTACTACGTGACATGGTATTTGAAAGCATATTCAATTACATCAGTTTCAGCAATATAATACCAATAAATTGTTTTTAGTTTAACCACTCGAGTGATTTATTACAGAAGCAATACGTAACCTCATCTCTGATTCATGGAGTATAGAAAATCGTTTAGTTGAAGCCCCAGGCTTGTGCCAACTTGAAACTGTAGGAAACTATGGCTTACACCAGCAGTTGCAGCTTGGAATATAACTTTATATCTATTTCGGTTTAGCTAAGACTTCCAAGTTAAGAATACAGGGTGATTCTGTAATGCGAGGAGTTAATTCAGGGGTTGGTCGTTTAGATAAAAATAACTTAAAACTTCCTAAAAAATATGTCCGCAAACGCTTCTTCTACCTTCAAACCACCATTTAATTTGCATCGTTAAAACAGCATAAACGATTGGTTTGAAAATGTGCAAGTCATCCTACTCAACAATGTAAAGTATTTGTTTGAAAATTATAACAACCTTGTTCCAATAATTCGTTTCAAAATGGCGGCCTCGAAAAAACCTCTACCTGTAATACACCTAGCAACAAATTTAAACCAAACATACCACACTGTACCTTGTGTGTCAATCATGTTTTCAATTTGAAGGGCTATTGTGTACTGCAGAAACTTAGGCAATTAATTGTTATGGTAAAAACTCCTTAGCTATCTGATAAAGACCCTTTTGTTGTTCAAAAATACGTTTTACAAAATAATTTATTTTAAATTGTATTTCTTTTACACAATTTAATTTTACTGCAAAATAAAATTATAAAAGTCATTACAAATCTAAGTATCAGGAATAGTTGTAGTCTTGTTTTTAAACAATTAAATCTGTATACTTTGTCGGACTCTATATACACGAGGTTTTGTTCTGGTTTCACAAAAATAAATATATAATTTAAAATATCCCAACACTTTTAATCAAAGCTACAATAATAGACAGAAAGATAATTACAGACTTTTTTCTCATCGTTTAAAATTATATGGAAATACTCCAATTTACATGGGGTTAAAATTGTAAAATAAACTCTTCAATTAATATGTTAAGGATAAAATAAAACGGGATATTATACATAAAGTGTAAAGTAGAATAGTATTTTGAAAATCTACTATCAATTGTGTGAAATTAACATAATTTAGTTTTGAATGTAACTTTGACACTGCACTTGTTGTTTTAAATTTATCATTTTGTACAGTAAAATATATCTTACCTATCTATCTAATCTATCTATATGAAATAAAAAAAATAAGATATTAAAACATAATAATAAATAAATTGTACTTCTTATTGACCTAGAGGCAATAATTACCACCCGGAGTTTACGCTTTATAAAAATATATATATTATTGACATAATCCAACAGAAACAGGTTTATCAGTGTGAAATTTTAACTTTTAGCTTTTATAATGTTATTGTTTAAAAAGCGAATTAAAAATTCCGGTAGAAAAAACTAAATGTCGGAATAGATTAAAATTAGGCATAAGGAGACAGCACGTAAACTGCTTCAGTAATCAAAGTAATGTAAGTAACCTTTGAGCTAATTTCAGTAAAATTAAAAGGTAACCAACCTATAAGCGTCGTTTGACTGTGCGTGCCGCTATAACTCCGCAAACCACCTCCAAAGTAACATGCGGGTTATGTGGTAGGTAGCCCTCCATGAAGAAGGTTTCAGTTTTGAAGTTTTGAAGGTTCGGTTAGGAGATATGAGTGTTTTAAAAACTCTTCCGATGGACTTCTTTAGTAAGTCAATGAAGCAGCTGGGAACGTGTGCCGAAGTGTCCAAAGTTTCCAGAAAATTTTCAGAGCGTTATATAAAATTCTAGAATTTTCTAGTATTTACTATAATGTTCGAGAATATTGTACAATGTTTCAAAATGTTGTAGAATCTTTCACAAAGTTCGAGAATGTTCTAAAATATTACCGACGGTCCCGAACGGATTTCCTGTTCCGGAACATTCTAGAACGTTCTTGAAGCCGGAAACGGTATATTAAGCTATAAACCTAAAACTTGGCACATATATATAGGAGAGAAAAAAACATTTGCATTTCGATTTCTTGCGTCTAAGATCTTAAATATTGTTCATTGAAAATATTTAGGTAAAGTGTTCTCATAGGTGCCCTAGATGCGAAATGCATGTCAAACAAACGGGCGAAAACCGTGGTTTCAGCGCTTTCTGATGCACACGTGATCATGTATGTAAGCCTTAATGGGAAACATAGATTGATTTGAACGAAACTAACTATACGTTTTTGGACCAGTGAACATTAAATATTTACCCGACATTTCTTTTTCATTTATTTATTCACATCTATGATGGTAAACCTGCTGGTAGATTGAAAGTACCTTTTTAAGTTTTAATACTTTTATACTGATATCTCTTCCATTTAATCCCAAAGTTAGAAACCAAGTTAGAAACCGTGACACTACACTAGGAAATAAAACTGTAGTAAATATCGATATGCATTTTAAAATATAATTTATTATTTAATTTAAGCAACAATTAGCTTGTCAGAGGCGAGTATAAAAACTAAATTCTGTGAGAGTTATAAGTTAATGTTTAACTATAAACTCATAAGGAATATTATTATGCAAGGAATCTATAATACAAATAACATGTAATTAATTCGCAAAATAATATATTTGTTCTAAAGTTCATTGCTGATTACATGCCTTACAGAGATCAGTTTTAAATAGTCTGATCGGGTTGAATCTACTTTTTATCCAAATTCAGAGGTTTTTCGAGGTTCGGTAATTACATTTATGACGTCAAATTCGTTTGTTAATTGTTATTTACTTTCACAAGCACATAAAGGTAACTTTATTAACGATAAAATATGAAATTACACTGTCACAGTAGTAATAAAAAACAAACACAATAAACAATCCAGATTCTGTGGGACATCACTTTTATCTGAATCCCGCTGGAATCAGCGGGATCATTTCATTTTTGATGTAAAGGGGAAAATGTTTTGGTCACTATTGGATTTTCTTTTTGAATATTTTATGGCGGAAATTCAGATTTAAAATAATTTAACTTCATTTGTGGCTCTGAAAGAAGAGTTTTTTTCTGGTACAAAACAAGTGGGACTTTTTGTAAAACATATTGGGACGTTATTTAGCCATTGAAGATTAAGAATAAGTTATCAGTCAAATATTCATCTATATTTTATGTACTTTATTTTAAACAAAAATTAATTCTGTATAATTATCTTTAGGCTACTATTGCTAGTTTTCTAATAACCATATGTAACAGATATTAATTTATTAACATAGGTTCTAGAAGTATTTTCAGTTTTAATAGATTTATTCCATTTTCAATCTAGTCAACCTTTATCAGTTTTTTGTCTAGCTTCTATCTCCACCTCTTATATGATGCAATAAAACAGATTGGCTGATACAAAGAAGAGGTAGAAGGAATAAACACTTTTGACGATGTCAAAATTTCAAAATTAAATCCTTAAATATAGTAATGTTCATACGCTGAAGATGATTACATAGTTATAGAAATGTACACAAGTCTATAAAGTAACTTTGTTTTAGTAAAATGCAGTATTTTATTTAAAAGGACTTAATTATATTTATCGTATTAACTCTTGAATGAAGAATATTGTCATTACGTGTTCAATATAAAATAATTAGACCAAAAGACTACTAGAACTAAATATAATAGACTAAATAGAGATGCAGAATAGATAACAGTAGTGTCGGTTCGATGATACAAAATGCAAATGTAAATTGCACAGTTTAAAAGTCGTATATTTATTCCTACTACATAAACAACACAAAAACTTGTGTATATGAAATTTTAAACACTGAGTCCCAACCACAAGGTCGGCAAATAACACAAGAGAAATAAACTGGTCAACATGTATTGAGTGTGTTGTTATAGTTCCCTGATGTACATTCCGATAACCCATGTACCATCATCGGAGGGTTCTAACTCTAAACTGAGTAAATAATACGCAATGAATTTTTACCAGAGTATTACCGAATTAACATAGGAAGATGAGCTGTTTCTGTGACGTCATAGTTACACCCAAGGTCATGAGTGGTCAATGAGCGCTGATCATTGTCCCCAGAACACAGTTTGGGGTGTCATTATAAATTATAAATATTATGTGTGTGTATATATAGGGGTGCGTTAGGGGGTGTGTGTGTGTGTGTGCGTGTGTGTGTGTGTGTGTGTGTGTGTGTGTGTGTGTGTGTGTGTGTG
>JAGFPH010000785.1:228895-262148 GCA_018207615.1 Philaenus spumarius
TGTGTGTGTGTGTGTGTGTGTGTGTGTGTGTGTGTGTGTGTGTGTGTTCGCACTCTAACGGCCACATTTTGCAACCTATTTGATCCAAATTCGGTACACAATGGTTTTCTAAGTCGCTCGGACGAGTTCGTTAGCCAAAAAAATCCAACACCGGAAGCACGTTTTCGACCGGAATATCAATTATTTTGAGTTTTTCGTGCTAGATAAAAACTTGTTGTTTGATTTTTAACAACAAAATAAATATAAGTTTTGGCTGACACGGGCGAGGAGGGTGAGCTAGAGGGACCCTCTACTCCAAGAGCCAACCAGCTATTATTACCAATGAATACTTAAATGTTCGCTATGAAGAACAGAAAGTTACAGTTGATATAGAAACTTTTATACTTTGACTATTTATTAATATTTCAAAGGAAGTTCATAATAAAAGTAAATATTTAAATTTAAA
Source organism: Philaenus spumarius (assembly GCA_018207615.1). Classification (NCBI taxonomy): domain Eukaryota; kingdom Metazoa; phylum Arthropoda; class Insecta; order Hemiptera; family Aphrophoridae; genus Philaenus; species Philaenus spumarius. The sequence goes on from JAGFPH010000785.1 coordinate 229,341, forward strand.
ATGCACCCCTTTTGCTAAATACAATAAGCATTTGTTCTTGAGTTTTCATTTTTTGCCTTCTCTTTCCACCTTTAAATTTAAAAGTAATGCTATACAGTATTGTTAAACTTTGTATGTTTTTTTATTTTAAGAAAGGTGCAATAATAACTTAATCAATGTAGGAGATTTTTTTTGTAATCGAAAAAAGGTACTCCGTGCTTTAACGTAAAAAAACAAATATCTATTACTATAAATTTTTCTCAGATTCTTCTTATTTATTAGTGACAAATGTATAATATTAGAGTTACAAAGATTGGTAGTTTAATATGTTTTTTTAATGTTAATTTATTTATAAAGTGGTTGTAGTAATTTGATAAGTAATTACAATTTTACTCTAACTTTAACACTTGACTGATATATATTTCATTTGCTTTGAATATTTACACTTTTGTATTCTCTTTTCCTATTTATTGTGGCTGTGTAAGCAAAATTTTTAAAGGTAATTTATTTACTAAATGTTAGTATTTTATTCTTAAAATGCTTTTCATGATATTTTTCAATACAATATGTAAGCAATACTTGAGATAATTTTGAAGGTAAAAGAAACATCATCGATAATTTATACAAACTGTGATTTAGACGAGAAGGGTTTATTTATAAGTCCACGAAAGAATGAAATGTAAAGCGTTTTCTTCTATTATTATATTAAGATTGGTTTGAACGATGTCGGATGATTTTGTGCGAGGTCAAGAGCGAGAGAGCGCGAGTTACAATGTTTTCTTCCCCTATTTTTCTGGTATGTAACGACCATACAAAGCGAGAGCGACTGAATATGAAAGAAAGAGACGGAAAATGAAGCAGAGCTATTTTCAGTCAAATGAGAAATGATGAGACGGCAGGCAATGAATATTTAGGCGTTTAATATTAATTGCTGTATATTCCGTTGAAGTTGTAGGTGGTGTGTATTGGAGCATTTGGTTAGTTATTGTTTATGATGAGTACTAAACAAAGTGGAGGGAGAAAGTGTTCTTACATTAATTGTCAGAATTCATCAACCAATGCATATGTACCTTTTTTCTATTTTCCAGTGAGCGATAAAGAAAGGTAAGAGATAGTGGTTAGATCTAAATAGTTAAATTTTGTTAAAGTGACTGCAAATAACGTATTACAATAAAACATTGTTATGGTAAATATTAAGTGGTTCTATTAATATAATAATTGAAGAGAAGTTTACAATTTGTACAAAATTTGTACAGTCCAGTTCTATGATTTGTTCTCTACAATTTGGTACAAATAAATTAGATTTTTAATAAAGTATATAATATTCGTAATTCCATTTTCAAAATAGGTCTTCTTTAGTAGCGTTTCTTGACGCAGGAACATAAAAACATGTCTTTTCTGAAATGTTTTAGAAATTGATATATATTTTTATGCACTTCTATTTAGAACTAAATTACAAAACTTTTGTTTATCTTGAAATACTTACTTCTTCTTACTTCTTACTACGTGCGTCCAGCCTCAGCGCCGATTGCACGATGTCTTCTGTACAGATGGGCAGCATGCTGCACAAGTTTTGTGGAGGTGAGTATGGATGACATAAGATCCCCTGTGGTGTTGTCACCCTGAAGATGTCTCAGCATTTCCCCTCTGACTGCCCCATCACCATGGGAACACTCAAGGACCACATGCTCCAGGCTCTCGCTCCTCTGTCCACATCTAGTGCACAGAGGTGAATCCGTCATACCGAAACGGTACAAGTATTCCTCGGTGATGATGTGTCCGGTTCTGGATCGGGAAATGAAAGTTTGAGTCTGCCTATTGTGGTTCCTATATATCTCCAAATCGTTTGGCCCCTTCAGCAGATTGAACAATCCTCTGCCAGTTGTATCATTCTTCCACATGTCGATCCATTTCAGATTGATAGAACGTTTCGCTTCCTGAATGCTAGTAGTTAGAACTGGTGTGTGTACTGGCTTTGGATGCTGATGAAGAGCAGTTCTTGCTATTTTATCGGCCTCCTCATTACCACGTATGTTACTGTGCCCGGGGATCCATTGGAAGTGAATGGTTTTATATTTTTGTAGGTTCTGGAGTTGACTTTGAATTGCCTGTGTATAGTGAAAGTAGGGAGATGGTTTATACATGTTTATTGTAAAGAGGGCTGCCTTGGAATCTGTAAGAATGCAAATCTGTTCCCTGGGTAATTTGTCACAGTGTTGGAGAGCAGCAAGGATGGCCAGAAGTTCAGTCTCCATGCTCGAGTTACTGACAGAAGAGACGTAGAAACTATACTCCATCTCTGGGATATAGACACCTGATCCTGATTGGAGATTTTCCGGATTGTGTGACCCATCAGTATAGATTTGTAAAAAGTTTTGGTGTTCAGTGTCGATTGTTTCCAGCGCGGCCTGTCTTAAATGCAGTGTGCTGTCCTGCTTGGTTAAACCGCCTGCTATATCTGTGTATATTGCTGGTGAGATCCAGATCCAAGGAGGCACAGGGTTGACCGAGGGAACTCTCAGCGGAGAAGAATTGCTATGGCCGAAACAAAGTTGCTGGATTCTGTCTCTGAAAGACTGTTTGCTCGAGTTAACAGTGGGGATCAGCTGACTTGATGGGTTGTTGTTGTATAAGGAGGTGTTTTTGAGATGTTTAAGCCAAGTTCGTTCTGTGAGATATAGGAGCAGTGGCTGAATGTTGAGTTCCATTTGCATGGCACTGATCGATGTGGTCCTGGGGCATCCCAGGCAAATTCGAAGCGCTGCATTCTGGATTGTTTCTAGATGTCTCAGGTGTGTCTTAGCTGCGCCTCCCCAGACTTCGCAGGCATAAGTAAATTTGGGTCGGATGTACTGAAGGTAGAGCTTTCTTAAGGTCAAGGTGTCAGCTCCCCATGACCTGTTGGCCACGATCTTAAGAAGATTGATCCTTGGTAAAATTTGGACAGTGATTGAGGAGATGTGTGGCTTCCAAAGAAGTTTTTCATCAAGTGTTATGCCTAGAATTTTTGGATTGGGGTTATAGTTTAGTTTCCAGTCACCCAGAGTGATTTGAGGGCGGAAATTTTTGAGTTTGTATCTTCTTGTAAAAACTGTGTACTCCGTTTTTAACCTTGAAATGGTGAGATACCATCTTGTTGTCCACTTGTTTATGATATCCACTGCCTCTTGGATGTTTTTAAAGGCGGCGTCCGCATCACTGCACCTGGACCAGATGGTAATGTCATCTGCATAGGTAACGATCTTTACATTTGGTGGGAGCTGTTTTTCCAAGTCAAACATTACGATGTTGAAGAGAGTCGGGCTCAAAACTGACCCCTGAGGGATGCCATTTGGACAATTCTGGGAGATGAAGTTGTGTTGTTAATTTTAGTGGTGATTTTGCGGTTCTGCATAAAGCTGTTAATAAGACGCAGCAGCTTGCCGCGAAGACCAGCCTTTGCGCACTGTAAGGCAAGAGTTGTAGGGGGAACTCGGTCAAAAGCAGCCTCCAGATCTATCATTACTGCTATTGTTACCTCGCGATTGTGAAAACCCAAGTACACGTCCTCAACAAAACTCAGGAGAGAATCTACGGTGCTTCTTTGAGGTCTAAAGCCAAATTGGTTTCTGCCCAGAATGGTGTTGGACTCCAACCACCAAGTGAGTCTGTTGTTGATTATCCTCTCAAGTAGTTTGCCTAGGCAGGACAGCAATGAAATTGGCCTGTAGGAGTTCATAAGTTCCTTCTCCTTTTTTGATTTCAGCAGTGGGACTATAAGGGCTGTCTTCCATTGATCTGGATATCTACCCGTGTGCCAGATTTCATTAAAAAAGGTGATGATTTCATCCAGGAGCACCAGCGGTAGATGCTTCAGCATTTCGTTGTGTATTTGATCTGCACCAGGAGTTGTGCTCTGGAGCTGAGAGACCGCACTACTTACTTCATTTCGCTGAATTGGTGCTGTCACATTCATGCTGATGGCGAAAAATATGGAGGAGATTGATTGAGAGATATTGCTCTTCTCTGGTTAGTGACATTGGGTATGAGACTCTTTTGCCGGATTTGGAACAGTAGTGCTCAGTGAAGGATTCTGCAATAGCTAGTTCGTCTTGTATGAGGATGCCAGTGCTGTTCTTGATGTATGAAATGTTTGAATAGGTCTTTCCCTCTATTGCTCTGAAGTTCTTCCAGACAGTTGCCGAGGGTGTGTTTTCGTTTATAGAACCTACAAACCTTTGCCAGCTACTTCTTCTTGCTAGCAGGCACACCTTCTTAGATATTGCATTGGCTTTGTTGTATGCTATTCGGTTGATTAGTGTATTTGATCTTCTCCACTTTCGTCTTGCCTTCTGTCTGTCTTTTCTTGCCTTTGCAGTCTCTAAATTCCACCACGTGTTGAGAGTTTTGTTTGTGCGATGATCCTGTTTAGTTTTTGGTATACTACAGTTGGCTGCATTGATTATGGCTTGAGTTATTGAGTTTACTTTATTGGCTGAAGAGATGTTGGGCAGTTGATTCTTTAGCTCCTCTTGATAGGCCTCCCAGTTTGCCGAATTTATCTTCCATTTCGCTGCTTGTGGGATATTTTTTAAAGGACATGATCTGAGAGAAACTGTTGTTATTATTGGTAGGTGGTCACTTGACATGTCGTTTCCCACCTTAGAGCACCTGATGTGAGAGAAGAGGTACAGCGAAGCCAGAGCAAGGTCGACTGTGCTGCATCTGCCGGTGCTTGCAGATTGATAAGTGGGCTTTTTGTCGTCGTTAAGCAAAATAAAGCTGTTTTCGGCAATCCAGTCGTACACTATACTTCCTCTTTGATTAGGGGCGCCTGTGCTCCATGCCTGGTGGTTTGCATTGAAGTCTCCTAACATGATGAAGTTTTTGTCATTTGGAATTATGCTGTTTAAGCTTGCTTTGGAGATGCATGAGTCAGGAGGAATGTAAACATTCACCAGGGTGATATTCAAGTCCTTTCCCAGTTGTATCTTCATTGATATTAACTCCATTCCGCTCTGAGAATGTTTTTTTTGTTATATTGCTCACTGGTAGGGATTCATGTACCAGGGTGTTTATCTTGAAATAAATTATAAACAATATTTTACAGTGTTGTATAACTTTATTTACAAAATTTTTGGTGAAATTTGTCAGACGATTAGACAATTTCTTTCATTCTAGAATTTCTGAGACCAAAATAAAAGGATACATAACATTTTCAAGTATACAGTTCAATTCTATGTTTTATTCTCTACAATTTGGTCTGTATAATATAAATTAATTTTGAGGTAAAAAATATATCGGCCTACTCATTTTCAAAATAGGCCTGTTTTAGTAGCGTTTCTTGTCGCAGGAACATAAAAACATGTATTTTCTGAAAAAAAGTTTTGAATTTGATAATTATGTTTATACTCTTCTATTTATAACTAAATTTGTAGGTATATTTTGAAAAAATTACAAAAAAATGTTATCTGCTTTTCATATTGGAATAAAGTTGAATATTTTTCTTCCGTTAGGGCCTATTGAAAAATTATATATGATTTCGGTATATTGTTATACGTCTACTAATCCTGTTTTTTTTTGGGGGGGGGTCAAGATAAATATATTTTACTATAAAGTATAACTAACCTAGTTACTAACCTTGAAATATGAATAACAACAAACATTTACTATCACATGCTTACATATTTTTTAAAGTGACTTTTACAGCTGATTAAAAACACATTAGACATTTAAATCAGCTGTTTCATTGTAATCAGTAAAAGTACTGTATGTTACAATATCTTATGAATTTAAAATTTATAAACCTATAGCTAGAAAATATCTCAATTTTTGTGAAGTTTTATTATATTTTATGTAAATAACAAAGGTTATATGCTCCTACAAAATGTAGACCTAACATAAAAATGTTGGAAAACTCATAAGAACATTTGAAAAAGCATAGGATACTTTTTCTTTTAGGTAAAATTTTAGGTGTACATATTTTTGGAGATGAAATACCCCACATTACGTCACATTCTGATTATGATGCTCTCACTGATACGTCACCTATGGAAGACAACGTCATAATGTATATTGCTGGCTGGTTGGCAAAAAAAGCAAACGACAAATTCGATTGCAGTGATTGTACTAATACGGGCACGGGCAGAAGACTCCTTAGAAGTACCCAAAGAAGACTTCCTAATTCGTATGAGGGCGTTCACGTGTCATACAGAAGAATTCGCGAAATTAAATTACCCTTCTGATGATTTTTTTAACATTGTGCGGAGCCAAATACTAAATTTTTTAAAGTGCACGTTGCTGAAAAGAAACTACATTGCAGTCTGGTGCAAAAAATCAGGGAAGAGACTGAACGAGTTCATGAAGGTTGGTTTACTTCTCAGTGTAAAGATCACCGTATTTACATGTTGTCAACCCTAGTGAAATGTAAATTGTACTACGCGGTAAAGTGGAAATCACAAGATCTAAGAGATCTAAGATCTCTTATAAATATATCCAAGCGACGAAATAGTGTGAAAGACAAAGAAGATAAATTGAACAAAAAGTTGAAGAATGTTCAACACGTGTAGTTAACTGCATAGGTGTAACCAGGACGACCATATGGGGGGGGTATATATAATAATAATTATAACACATTTTAGGCTTTCCAAAAGCACTTTAAACTGATATAGGTAGGTATACTATTTTTACTTCCAATTGTGATTCAGGCCTATTTTATAATAATTTGACCTGCTAGGCCTATAGCAATAAGTATTCATTGCCTATAGTTTATTATAGTGTAAAATAATTCAAGAGGGAGGAACAAAACTGTATTGTTGTATGTTATTAATTCACTATTCATAAAAATTTTGATGTTGATTGGTACTATGTTAAAGATTGACTAAAATCATAGTAAGAATTTTACTGGTTAAGAAAAACTTGTATCTTTTAATTTTAGTACAAGGTTAAAAAAGTTAGAAATCGTGTTAATTAAAATTGTTTATTTAAAATAAATTATAAACATAATAGTCAAGAAAGTCCTTTCAATAGTGGTAAAGTAGTCCACAACTCACTAATAAACAGTAAACTTCAATTTTTAGTAATGCGATATATTTTAATTATTCAAAGTGTAAACAAACTGTGAAATTTTTTTTTACAATTGGGGGGAGGGTTATGACCCTGGTTACGCCTATGGTTAACTGGCAGTATCTTTTTTCGATTAAGTGTCCATAGAAAAAAAAACACGTTTTTAATGTTAAATAGGTCATAAGACCTGTTATAAACTTAAAGAATAGGCTATTTGTTTGCATATTTTAATATGTATTTCAAAAATCTAGTGATCGCTCAGTGGTCGAAATTCGACCATAATTCATTACAATTTTTAATTTGAATGTTATTAAGGTTATATTGTCAAAGACTAGACTATACCTGTATAATCACAGATTTCGCCAAGGCTACAAAGTTATTTGCCATCTTTTTCAAATTATATAACATTTAAATAAAAAACAAATTCAAAAAATGAAGATTGAATAGTTTTTATATATTTTTTTTATAGAAATAAAAAACCAGGCGATTAAATAAAATGTTGTCCATTGACCTTGACATACATATTTTTATAACTCGCACGAGAATAGGCTTAACAATGTAGTTTCAGGGAGCAGAGTGCTTTGACATTGACTCACTTCAAACAGTTTTATAATTTTTTTTACCGTTTTATATAATTTTTATATTTGCGTGATGAGAAATAAACTAAAGATTCTGTATTAAATTATGGATCCGGCTTGCGTTTTACTTTTTTGAATTTAATTTTAATTTTCTGAGGAAGATAATTCCAACTTGGTATTTAAAAAATTGTCAATTGTATAACAAATGGAAGGTATTTAAAACAAATTTTACATACATGGCTGATTGTAATTTAAAGATTATATTTTATTTATTTTTCAGAAATTGCAGTATAAACTAATAATATTTATAAACTGGACTGTCAATATGCGTGTAGCAATAAAACGAGAAACAAAACTATTAATTCATTATTTACAAAGTATTATAAACTCAATACAAATTTAATTTTCCATACACGAAATAGATATATTTACTGACAAAATATATTTGTAGCAATACAAAATATATTATTACTTAATTATTTACAAAATTATATACGCAATTTCAAATATAAACGTAAAAGAAAAATAGCCATATTTACAATATCAATTAGAAAATAATTACAACAAATTGTGTTCCTAAAAATACCTATATAAGTTATATTTAGTTTCTAAACAAACAAAACGCGATTGTGTCTGGGATTGTATATAACGCAATAGTGAAAGTTTTGATTCCCTGTCTTTGTGCGAGTGGGGTTAACCCTTCGTTCAACCAGCCGCACTCGGTAAGTAATCTAAATATAGTACAAATGAAATTGCATTATCGTTATATTGTCCGCGAGAGGAAAGAAGTCCTCTGAGCCAGGACGGTATGCAGCAGTGTTTGTATGTTACCGCACGGCATTTGCAGGCGCTCCGCGTTGTCCAAACCTTTCGCGCCCCATAGTTTTGTTTCTGCTAATGTGGAATCCCTGTAGAACAGCCATTAAGTGCAGGGCTAGACCAGTCCGCCACGGAAAGCTATGTTTTATTTTTTATTTTTGTCATCAATAATTGTATTACTCTAGGTTTAAATTTGATTGTAATTATTTGTATAATAGACAATATACTAATGTTAGCATACTTTTAATTTGATTCTCTGAAACATTTCTGAAAAATAAATACGAAATTGAACAAGATGTGTCACATTATTCAAAATAATTGTATTTATTACAATGAACCACCAAAACTTGAATGACATACTGCAGTTTAATAAAATATGTGTAATACTTATAAAATAAAACACATAAAAGTTGTAAATACTTACACATAATGAGTAGCTTATATGCAGATATGCACATGACATAATAATTACTATTGACATAAAACATTTTTTTTTTAAACTGCTTTATATTTTCCTTTCCTAGGCCTTAGGAAATAGTTAATTTAATAGTTGAATTTAAACAATTGAACTATATTTAAATTTAAATTAACACTGCAATCTAACTTAGTCTACAAGTTTAACTTAAAATTATGTTTTATTTTTTATTTTTGTCATCAATAATTTTTTTACTCTAGGTTTAAATTTGATTATAATTATTTGTGTAATATTATATATTTATTTATATCTAATTATTCTGAAAATTTTAAGTGCATTTTGATAGCAAAGATTTTTTAAATCCCATCTTGTATGTTTTGTTGTATTTGTGAGTGTTTTGACGACGTGGGTTTTATACAATGTTATTAAATTAATTAATTCAATTAAATTAATTAATTAATTATTCGTACAATAATTATTACAGTACAAACACTGCAATAATTTACGAATTTTACATGTACTTTATTTCTATTTAATACAGCAGTTTTTCTTTTTTTAGCGACCGCTAATAATCAAAACCACGAATACCAAGCCCGCGAATGTCGAGGGATTTACTGTATATCAGTTTTTTATTAGTAGGCCTATCAACAAGCTTTTGCTAGTTTTGTATATAAATTTAAAATGGTTTACAATTTAATATTGTATAGTAATTGAAGAACTTGTAAACACTATGTACATAAGTGTAAATATAATCTTACTTGTAAATACAATAGCGCCGACTCAGATAAGCGCCTGCAATTTTTTGAATAGGCAAGAGCTCAGGGGACTTCTTTCCTCTCGCGGACAATACCAATGAGAGGGGAGAAACACTATCTCGCGCTCTCTCGCTCTCCACCGCACGCTAAATGGTTTGCCAGCGCTTCCTCTCGGAGTCGTGCCCAACTAAAAATCTTTAGGGCGCCAAGTTTGTAAAATCTGTTAGAATTGAGTCCATAAGACCTGCGTTTCTTAACATTTAATTATTTATTGTTATTACCTTCCCAGCCGGGTTCATAGTAACCATATGCAACGTTGTAAAGCAGCGTTTACATTTATGAGAAGTCCGTTCGTTGGACATACAGCGATGCGTAGATTTGGCAACAGCGTGGCCCCTCCACTCTGTCCACGCCCGCCACCTAGGACTGTTCTAATTCAAATCAGACTATAGTGTATTTCGTACACGCATTCAGCTATTCAGCGCCTTCGTGAGTAGACCAATTTCCCAAATAGTTGGTTGAAATTCTAATCTGAAACATGCAAACTTCAGCGTCAGCGGATCAGCTGCACGATCGAATTATTTGTGTTGAGTTATTTACCGAACTTGTGGTTGGGGACTCGTTGTTTAAAATTGTTTTAAATTCACCACAGTTCTCATTGAAGATCTTATATATGCAACTTGGAATATTAATAATTTGAAAATATATTTTCAATATCTATGCAAATATATGATAACGGATTCAATTCTATATTTGCATTGCAATTTAGAAAGAGCAGGAGCGCAACTTGAAGAAAAAAAAACTATTATAGCCTGTAAGTGTCAGAGTAACTAATCAATTGTTACTTTCTAACATCTTAGTTATATAAATATTATATAGTTATTACAATACATAGAGGGAAAATAACCTCTGTTATGATTTGTTATGTAATGATCGTAACGGCAATAGGCCTATTAAAAATAATTTTAATAAAACTTACTTCAAAACATTCATTAGAGATTAAGTATTAGCTTCAATTTAACTTCTATATATTTACCTTATAAAAAACTGTTAAAGACTAATAACCTCATTTTTCAGTGATGCATGCGGAGTGTCTCTGTCCGTTTCGCATGTTACTGGAGTGTTGTGTTGTGCCTGTGTTCGGTTCAGAGTGACTTCCACTTTGGGAGGGGGGGGGGGGGGGGTTTTTTTGGGGGTAGTGGGTCCAGGAGGATCGAGTCCCACAGTAGTTTCTCTGATGAGGGGTCTGCGTAAGTGCATTTCGCCTACAAAAAAAAAAAACAACTTATGAATACTTTAAAGTTACTCACGTTGTTTCGTATTACAGTTTTAATTATTAATAACAATTGCTCCACCCCATCCATAGGCACACCTAATAGTATTTTATTTCTATATTCCGAAAGGTTTTTATAAAATAAGAACAGTAATAATTGAACTAATAGATTAAGTAAACAGCGACGAGAAAATGTGAATAGATTTAAACACCAAACAATCCTTTGAGTTTGGCTGAATGTTTAATGATTCAAATTAAGCAAGAAGAGGCAGCAAGTAAATTGCTTCAGTAACTATGAATCTCTTCAACCAAATTACTCGGGGCTTAGAAGTAAACTTTAGGAAGTGGAAGGAGTAATAAATATAAAAATCTCCTTCAAGTTTAAACTATTGTTTACACTGCACTCTCACTCAATTATTTGAAAAGTTTACGTCCTCGTTTATCTAAAATAATTTAAATTAAACTTTGAAAGCTTTGAAAACTTGAAATGAATGTAATGCATAAGGACTTTCTCGTAAAGCAATAAAATTATTAAATCGTCCCGATCTTCAAAAATTTGTAGATCAAACATACGAGGGCTGTTTAATTTACTTCCAATTAAGCAGGAATCTGAACTAAATAGAGATAGTACAGTGCCGTCGTATCTTATAAATATGATCGCAAGCTATTTAAGAGAAAGAGAGATAATCTTAGAGGGAGATAACTGGACTATACAGAATGTACAGTATAATTTGTTTTCATGGTGCACTCGGCCACGATTTACTAACCTGAATGATAACGTTAGAAATCGCGGCACCAAAACTATGCCATGGCGGGCAAGGCTGACCTTGAGTCTATGTTTGTGGAACTGTCTTTACAATCCCTCCCCGCTACACCGCTAGCCTACCGCGCAACAGCCGAGCAGAGTGCACAATTAAAATAATTGGACTGTAATGTCATCTGGAGCCTCAAACGGATCTACACTGGATTCCACGTTCACAGTGTAGTACAGAGCGCCCATAAGCTTTGTTATCCACACGACAGTCTCAGCGATAGTAGCCAACTAAAAAACATCAACTCCTATGCAATGCTTGGTCAGTTGACGCAACCCGCATGACAATAAACGTGATGTTCACTGTAATGGTAGTAGCATGTCTATTCTCCCGTAAGACCTGTACTGCACGGTGAACGTGGAATCGAGTGTAGATTAGGAACTTTTTTCTAGAACATAGTTGATGACGCTCTGTAAACACTACCACTGCCTGATAGAATGAGGATAACTGGATCCGCCGACGATGCCATAACTATAGTTGAAGCATAGATGAAGAACTGTTGGAACGAAATGTAGAACAGAGCATCAAGAGTGATTGGCCAGCCACTACTTGGAAATGGCAGTACACGAGTCCGAAGCGATTCTGGTGACTACAAGAAGACAATTTATACAACCAAAACTAGTCGAAGATCGAACGGTAAAAGAGTGGACGAAAACTCTGACATGGTTATTAAACTCTGACCAGTTGGGAGACGAAATTAACAGCATCTAAGTTGCAAGGTGTGGTGGAAAAGGTTTCCTTAAAAGCCATGCAAAACGGAGTGAAATTGACTAGACTTGGGCCAAATTTGGGTGGCAAAAGGGATAAAAAAAGGATTGTATTATTTCAGTGGAAGATAGTGTGTTGGATGCCAGGACGGGAAGTAATACGCCAAGAAGAAGGATTCACTGCAGAGATATGTTGCTGTGAGAGTTGTGTCAGCATTAGTCCTGGCGGGAACGTCACCTATCCAACTCCTTGCACAAGAAAGTATAAAGTTATATAATGAAATTAAAGCAATACAGCGACACAATAAAGTGAAATGGAGAATGTGGCAGAAATAGAAAAGGCACCTTTTAGCTCAACTATAACAGATGTTGCATGGTAAATTGTGGCGAGCTACAAAGTATACCCAATGCTTTTTATACATGCACATTTCCACCCGCCAAATGATGTGTTAGTAAAACAACTGCAGAAACAACAATGCATCGAAGAACTTCCGTGTCGGTGTATTCTTGGCGTAACCTCAATAAAATTGTTTTTGTAAACATGAATGTCCATGAATAAACTTTGTTCCATAGTAACATGCAAATTATTTACTAAAACTGCAGCTAGAGAGAAAATATTGTGTGTCTTAAGAAAGTGTCTTGGTTGCCCTGGAGAAAATGTGAGCGGTGACAAAATAATAATTTCTTACCTTAATAACTATTGTAAAATAGATATTTAAATCATAATTTAACATAAAAACAATCAGAAATAGTGTAAAAATAAATAAGGATGCAAAATTAATAACTACATAAATAGTAATATATATGTAAATTAAAATGTATGCCAGGGAAAGTAAGTGAAAATACAAATAAGAAAACTAGGACAAATCACAAAGTAGGCCATCCCCGGTCACGTCAAAAACAATTAAAATAAACGGTACGAGCAACTGGCACATACTTCCTCACAAACATATTTGAATTATTAAACAGATTCACTGTGACTTCATAATTGTAGGAGGGGTAGAAGAGGTGATACTAAAGTAGAAGATTAACTAAAAAATATTATTATTATTATTAGCTGGAGAGAACACTATTCGATCGATTTCGAACAAATTTGCAGCAAACATGTCAATTAGGAATGTATAGATGCACGGGAAAAGGTTTTGAAATTTTTTGAAAAACAACCCCCTTTTCGGCCAAAAAAACCCCAAAAATCAGTTACTATTATTATTAGCTAAACGAGAATATTTAGAAAGATGCTGTTTTTTGCATAGGGTCAGGGTACATTAAGGGCTACAAATAAGACAAATTTGATCAAAATCATTAGAGCTGTTTTTTTATGAAAAAATAATAACAGATTATTTGGGGGTTTTTTAGCCAAAAAGGGGGTTGTTTTTCAAATTTGTTCAAGATATTTGTTCGTGCGTCTATGCAGGCCTAATTGACATGTGTGGTAAAAATTTGTTCGAAATCGATCGAATGGTTTTCTCTTTAGATTTGTATACATACAGACAGACATACAGACAGACATACAGATATACTGACAGACGTACAGACAGACATTTTATAAAAACCTTTTGGACTCATTGGGTCCCAAAACGAATATTTCCACAAAAATCTCAACATCGATTTTTTTGCGATCACTATACTTTCTCTATACTATAGTATAGTGAGAAATTAATATCTAAAACTATTGATTATAATTAATAACTAATACGTAACTGCAAAGTTTAATTACGTTTTACTTAATAGTTATCGAAATATTTTTCAGACTTTTGCCCAACCCTGTAAATGTTTGTATAGTAAACAAATTTGTAACCAGTCTTGGTAAAATTATTTATTGATTATAAATATTAAAAAATCGTCACGTTGTGTATTTATAACTACTTCGAATAATAATTGAAAATGTGGTAAAGCACATTGTTGTTACGGCTCGGGATATCGTAGTTTCAAACCCAGACAATACCAGTAGACTTTATAGCTTGTGTTATTCCATTAGATATATGTGAACAAAGTGAGAACTTTAAGCAAACAAAATACATAACTCACCTAATAAAACTTGAATGCTACAGTTCAATGAATGTTCACAAACATTCAGATAATCAACAATTAAACTAATGCAAACTTTGAACTCGTATATTATTTAGGTTTGAGTTGTACTCTCTCCTGAGGTGAAGGTTCATTACGGGACTTTGCCTTTATTATTCTGCAGGAAGATTTTAATACTTAACTTTGATGACGCACGACGCGTCATTTTCACTGCCTATATACTTTGAAAACTCGTGAAACTTGTATCGTAAAATAAAATGTGTAAAGTTAAGTCTTTTACAGTTTTAGAAAATAAATACCTTGATACCACGCTTGTTTTACAAACAACGTTGTATTCTTTTGCCTTTGTACAAAATACTTTGTTCTATCACGTGATACAACAAAAACTGTTCAAACGTTGAGCAAACTAAATAATTCGACCACGCAGCTGCACCGCTGACTTGAGTTGAGGAAATTTCCAAAATTTAGTTTATATGTTTTGGGGTTTCAACCAACAATTTGGGACATAGGTCTATTCACGACGGTGCTGAATAGCTGCAAAATGGTTCGCACGCCATTCCGCATATTGTAAGTATCTGCAATACACAAAGCATTGCGTGCTTCGCACGCCAAAACCCGTATTGGGAGTATCTTCAGTACACAATGTCTTGCGTGTTTCGCACGCCAACCCCACGGTAAAATCTACCACATGGCTTTTTTATGGTATTTTACGTTTTGATCGATTTTGGGGGAACCAAGCGAGCTATAAGTTCGTGTAAAAAAGCAAATTGTGCATAAATAAATAATAAAAAGCAAATAATCTCCAAAATAATTTCAAAAATTAATTTGATATGTTTTAGGGTTTCAACCAACTAATTGGGAAATTAGTCTACTCACGAAAGCGCTGAATATATTAGTAGAATCTCTAATTTGTTTGCACCTAAGCCACCAGCCCCGACTCACGCGCTACTTCTTTCCGCTCGCAGCATGAAAACTCGCTTTGAGAGTTTGTACCTCGACCTTCTGGGCTCTGATTATGGACTGCTTCGCTTTGCTCACAGCGGCCATCGGCTTTGGATCAGGAGCTGCCCCACTGTAACCAGCTACTCCTTTTGAACGTTTGAACCAGGTTCTTTTATTGTATTTTATGTTTTAAACGATTTTGGGGAAACCAGATGGGTTGTAAGGTCTGTAAAAAAACAAAATGTGCATAATAATCTCCTGTATTTATTTTTTTAGGAAATATCTTATCTTCTAAAGCGAGAGATAATTGTCTGTCTGCTAAATGGATCTGGAATCTCCGTCTAAGGATTTTTGATTTTTTGATTTTATATGGGGCTTTTGGCCACGAGAAACCGATTGGAAATGTTCACCAGTCTGGAAAAATTCGTTTTCTACGTCTTTTTATTAAATTAAAAAGTGAAATTTGTCCATTTTATCAGTGAACATTTGCATCAGCTGTGATTTCTATTGTTTAAAATGGACAAATTTCACTTTTTAATTTAATAAAAAGACGTAGAAAACGAATTTTCCCAGACTGGTGACCATTTCCAATCGATTTCTCGTGGCCAAAAGCCCCATATAAAATCAAAAAATCAAAAATCCTTAGACGGAGATTCCAGATCCATTTAGCAGACAGACAATTATCTCTCGCTTTAGAAGATAAGATACAAAGCACAGCTGATGCAAATGTTTTCAATGCCATTACAATAATCATCTGTTTTCTTTTAAACTGTATTTTATTAGAGGTAAGCCTAATGTTGTATCTATTTATAGTTACCATGGCAACGAATACTTCTGCTAAATAAACATACCCTTTATTTAGTTGTTTAATGTTATAGGCCTAACCTAAACGATGTTCACAGAAATTTGCAATAATAGTTATTGACGTGAGCGAACTAGACCCTGCTTATAATCGAGCTTTAGCTCGGTCTCCTGGTACTAATAATAATAGAAAAGGTGTTATTCTAGCTTGAAATATCTCAATAAATAGTAATTTCCTGTCAAAATCGTGCTTCTAGTTTTTGGATTTTTTTACTAACAAACTAATCCGAGCGACTTCCACAACCAAATTTGGACCAAATCGGACTTAAAATGCGGCGGTTAGAGGGCGAACACACACACTTATATACAAATATATATAAATTTGTATGACACACAAAACGTGCTCTGGGGAGCATGGTCAGTGATCATTACCCACTCCCAACCCTAGGTTGTAGCTTATATTCCTTACAAAAATTAGCTACAAATGTTGGTCGAACCACTCAATTGATTTATGATAGGAGCAATATGTAACCTAAACTCTGATTCATGGAGTATATAAAATCGTTTAGTTAAAGCCAAGCTGTGCTAACTTGCAACTATGTAGGACACGTTGGCTTACATGCATTGCAATAGAGCAGCGGTAGCTACACATTGAATAATAAATTCGTATCTATTTCCATTAAGATCAAATAATAATACTTTGACAACTGAATGACAGATTATACAATCAGGAGTGAGTTTTAATTGTATTCCCTGATAAAGATCAGTGTTTAATACATTACTGCATCTGTGATTATTTCATGCAGCAATATGAAGCTAGTGTGTAAAATATTGGTAAAATACCCATACAGTTTAAATTCATTTTCTGTTTTTTTTCTTTTCACGTAAAAGATAAAATATTTTATACTTTTATTGGAATTTAACATCTTGCAGTGAATACATTTTGAAATGTACGAACTTAAGAACGTATTACCGTGCAAAGTAGGCCTACAAATTTAATTGAAGCTGTGATAGCACATTTTCTAGAGTGGTGTTTCAGATAAGATTGAACAAGATCTTCGCTGATTCGAATCCGGCTGATAACATAAAATTTTCTCAAGTTAAATTTTATAACTTGTTTATTTTAATGAAATTTTTGAGAATATAGAAAAGTAAGTGTATGTATTACTATTTAACTTTAAGGGTAGTTATTAAATTCCACCCCTTTCACTTAAGTAATCAAATTTAAAAATAGTTCTTTATATTCCTTAAAAATAATATTAAATAATTTTAGCCTTATAGCTTGTAGAAAATTAGTTTAATTTATATTTATTGCATAGGTGTAGCAACACCATTTCAACCCATTAAACTGTAGTAATTGTAACGTATAAACACTCCTGGCAATGTTATGGATAAACTAACATTTATTTGTAGTAAATTCGGTCGAATATAATCTCAATCAGACAGAACCATCTGATTAACTAATTTATCACACAATTAATTGTTATATTCTTGATTTCTTTTTAGAATAATAGTAAAAATGTTATTTTAGTTAATAATTCACATGTGACTCTCTATAAGTTGTACGTGTTCCATGTACGCTTTTCTGACACCTGTATCTCCAAACCCAACCTCTCCAGTTCTTAACTGAAACGTTCTTCGTAGATGGATGATGGAAGGCTACCATAGTATATAACCTCCATGGACCAGTGGGGGTGGGCTGGGGAGCTATAGCTTCATTCACAGACAAACACGCTTACAGTTATTAAGAATACCAGTAAAAATTAAACTTTGACCAGGCACCATTTCGGACTGGATCTTCAAAAAGAGATATTGTTTACACCATTTTTCTCGTCATAATGAGAGAATTAAAATGATGTGCCACATAATGGGGGTTGCTATTTAAAATGTTTGAGTTACCACCCCTTGCAACCTTTACAAAAGGGGTACATTTTCATTTTTATAACCAAAAGTTAGATTTATTGACCCATAACAATTTCTGAAAGTTTTAAGTTGCCATATTAATCAACTGATAAATTACGAACAGGTTTCCAGACTTTTGCCTCACTCTGTATGTATATTGATTACTAGCCTTAAGACTTCTGCTCTCTGGCACAAAATAAATTCTTACCGCGTAAATTAAAACTACTGCCGAGGTTATTTAAATAATTATAAAATCAAACTTTAACAATCCAGAGAAAAACATGCTGTCTATAGTTAGGAAATTAAGTTTAACATTTTGAACTAGTGAAGTGGAGACAGAACTGCACTCAGTGGTTTAATGTCACATTACTGGAGAAACACTAATTAACTTAAACATATGGATAACCATACAATTATACAGACAGTCCAATTTGTAATGTGTTTTGACAAATAGTCTAACTAGGATCAATCAACATTTCACTCTTGTGGTTCTGACTATCATACGTTAACGTTGTAGGGTGACGCCCAAATATTGTCGAAATAATTCATTTTAAAATATGGAGAATATAAAATACTAAAAGAAAATTAAACTCAATTTTCAAAATAAATAAAACCATTTTAGTCCACAATTCTAAATGAACAAAAATCATTTAAAAGTTGTTGGGACTAACAAAGGCGTTACAGCTTCCACTGTGTTGTGCGTGTTTCATAAACTAATAAAATACGTTCCCTGTACACACCGTCATGATATGTTTGGTCAGACACTGCGTTTTAAAATAAAGTAATTCGACCACGCAGCTGAACCGCTGACGTGAGTTGAGCAAATTTCAAAAAATCAGTTTATAGGCCTATGTTTTAGGGTTTCAACCGACAATTTGGGAAATAGATATTCACGACGGTGCTGAATAGCTGCAAAATGCAAAATAGCTGCGCACGCCACTTCGCATATTGGGAGTATTTTCAATACACAGTGCATTGCGTGTTTAGGACGCCTACCCCCGTATTGGAAGTATCTTCAATATACAATGCATTGCGTGTTTCGGACACCTACCCCCATATTGGGAGTATTTTCAATTCACAACGCATTGCTTACTTCGCACGCCAACCCCCGCATTGGGAGTATTTTCAATACACAATGCATTGAGTGCTTCGCACGCCAATCCCGCGGTAGATTCCACCACATGGCTTTGAACCGGCTACTTTTATGGTATTTTACGTTTTGATCGATTTTGGGGGAACCAAGCGAGCTATAAGGTCGCGTAAAAAAATAAAATGTGCAGAATAACATCCTACATTTATATTTTTTAGAAAAACTCTAAAAAAAATTCATTCTAGTAGGAAAAATCTAAAAAAATAGTTACTTTCGGTCAAAAAATGTGCTTTCAGTTGTTGGATTGTTTGGGTAACGTACTCGTCCAAGCGACGTAGACAACCAACATATGTACCGAATTTGGACCAAATCGGACTTAAAATGCGGCCGCTAGAGTGCGAACACACACATATTTATATATACATATTTACAACACGTAAACATATATATGATTTTTAATGACACCCCAAAACGTGTTCTGGGGACCATGATCAGTGCTCATTTGCTACTCCCGACCTTAAGTCTTACCATAAGGGTCACAGCAATAGCTCATTTTTCATATGGAAATCCGCTAAAAACACAAAAACGTCAACGTCAAAAGTTAATTTCTGTAGCCCGTTTTATTTCCTATCCAATGGTATAGCTGCCAAAACTATCGATCAAGGGGTGTCAGTAAAACAGTGCCCATTAGTATGCATTGCTGCTAATGTCACTGTAGGCTATGTCAATGAAATGCATCAAACAAATACACACTAATAGATGCTGTTATACCAGCATGTTTAAGCGGCCGCTATTTGGAAACGGTTTATCGGGACAAGTTGATTCATTTTTTTAAAAAACTCAGTATTTAAATTGATGAGTAACGAACAAATTTTCAACTCAATCGGTTAACCTGTTCTAGACTTATAAATTACTAGGGGTTCTGCCCCTGATCGCTTCGCTCCCTTGCCCAACGGTGACTCGCGGTAAAGCAAACAGATTACAGTACTGCTGAAATCTTTGGCCTCTTTCTTAAGGAAGCGAGAGAGGGAGGCTCTCAGCACCAAAATGCATCGAGTCCCGTGGAGCTTCCAGACGAAGAGCGGGAGCCGCCACGTCTCCGGAGACGAGAGCCCTCACGTCTCCTGCACCTCGAGTCGGGGAACCACGTCCCCTCCTCAAAATGCTAAAGGAAGAGTGGGGGTTTCCACAAGAGGAGTGAAAACAGCTCTCTTCCCCAGTTGACGCTTGACACTGTCATCATGGCAGATTACGATGTGGAGCTATTAATCAGTGCTGTCTGCAACCGACCTGCACTTTGGGGTAAAAGTCTCGATATTTACAAAGACCGAAATGAAGTTGTAAAAATTTGAGTGGAAGTCTGCAATCTGCTCAACGTAGATTTTGTAACTTTATCCATTCCCGAACAGAAAAATTATGGTAAGTTTAATTTTTATTTATGTTTTGATTTCGATTTATTATTCTTTGGACGAAGAATCTTGTATCGGTATTATGAAAAGTAGTGAACGTGGAAATATTAATTTCTAATATTCTCAGGATAGAAGCGAGAGTCGTGAAGCTCCCCGTGTGAAAGAGGCCGTATTGTAGGATTTATACCACACTGTATTTTTAATAAACAAAGTTGTTGTTTTTTTTTTTAAGATTTTACAATTCAAATTATATTGCAGACTTCAGTAGATTCTTAACAATATAAACAGGGGTTGCAAGTATGAGTTAAATTTGTACAGATTGAAATTAAACAAGCAGGAACTTAGCAAATCATTTAAAGTTTTACTTGAATCTCGTAGCGAAAATCAAGTTAGTGTTCTACTTAGGCAAAACGTAATGCCTTGGGTAAGACTGAATATTTAACGATTCAAATTAGCAAAGTGGGTGAATACGCAATACCTTGGATAACTAACCTCAAACAGCAATTCGTAAGGAATAGTATATTTCGTGTATTACTTAAGAGGATCTAATATCCTATCCAATCATGTAAAAGGAATTCCAAGTTCGTTAGAAGCAATGTTTAAATAATTACAAAATAATATTGATTAAAATTAAATGCCACAAAAAATTCCAGTTTCTTCACAGTTTTGGTTAGAGCTACAGTTAGTATCTATATGAATATGAACTAGTACTACAAGGTGGGACTTAAACCCTTATAGTTTTAATAAAAGATACCAGAAACTGGCACATACTTTCTCACAAACATATTTAAATTATTAAACAGATTCACTGTTACTTTATAATTGTAGGTGGGGGAGGAGAGGTGATTTATTAAAGTAGGAAATTAACTAATAAATATTATTATTATTGTCTAGAGAAAAAACTATTCGATCGATTTCGAACAAATTTGCACCAAATACGTCACTTAGGCCTGTATAGATGAACGAAAAAATGTTTTGGAAAATTTTGGAAAACAATCCCCTTTATGGACAAAAACCACCCAAAATCAGTTATTATTATTATTATTAGCTAAACGAGAATTTTTAGAAAGATATGGTTTTTTGCATATGGTAGGGTGCATTACAGGCTACAAATAAGCCAAATTTTATCAAAATCGTTAGAGCCGTTTTTTTATAAAAAAAATAATAACTGCGTTTTTGGGGTTTTTTTGCCAAAAAGGGGGTTGCTTTTCAAATTTTTTCAAAACCGTTTTTCGTGCATCTATGCTGGCCTACTTGACATGTCTGGTGCAAATTTGTTTGAAATCGATCGAATAGTTTTCGCTCTAGCTTTGTATACATACAGACATACATACAGACGGACATTTTGTAAAAAACACTTTTTTGGACTCAGGGGTCCCAAAACGGATATTTCCACAAAAATCTCAACATCGATTTTTTTTTGCGATCACTGTACTTTCTCTATACTATAGTATAGTGAGAAAGTAAAAGACTGAAGAACACATGATGCACCAGCTATTTGGTGGCTAAGAGAAGGATCTATGCCAGTTGTGCTGCGACGAGGAAGCTTTATATTTTCAGTCCACATGTTGTTCTATTTGTAATCTGTGACGGTTTATAACCTTAAAATTTCGAGGGCAAATGAAAATGACTATATTACTGTTAATATAAATATAATGTAAACTTAAACTTGACATATGAGAATAAACACTACAAATAACAACAGAACACAGTTTCTTATACCAAAACGTTTAATATGCAAAGGCGTTTCGATGACCAAGTCATCCTAAACCTAAGAAACGTTTAACAAAATTGATTGGAATAGAAATGTTGCTAAATACTTAGAAACAGTGGTGAAAGCTATGCGAGTGGTACAACAAAGAAATTGGTGCCAGCAAAAATACGAGATGAATAAATAACTAATCAGATTGACTTGTGATAAAGTAACTAGATTAAATAAAACCTGAACACAAAATCTCACAATAAATACGTTTACTAATAGTTATAGTTTGGTTACTGTAGATCGTGCATCACTGAGGATGGCGACATTTGCGTTGAAACTCGTTTGAGGTTAGTAAACGTATTTATTGTGAGATTTTGTGTTCAGGTTTTATTTTATAAGGGGTGAAGTTTGTTACTGTGTAATGAAAAGAAACAATGCCCAACAAGGTCTGTGTGCATTGTTGAAAAAAACAGAACGTCGTAAAAAACAAATGAAGGATTCCCTTACTACAGAAATGTTAAAAGAGGGTTTCGGTGCACTGCCTAAGCTTTATCCTGAAGAGAAATAAACTCCCTCAAACATGGGGATTAACTTAAACACCTGATTTCAAATCTGCAGATCATCGTGGTCTGCATCAACTGCTTTATTTTTAATTTGTAACAACAGATATTTAAATTGAATTATAATACAGTGAGCATTTTCGTTTGTGTTTGCTTTTAGTTTGTTAATCTAACCTAAAAAAGGTGTCGGTTGTGAATAATAATATTAAACTGATTCTAAATTTGCTGATTTGGTTACTATGGTAATGCATGTGTAAACAAACATGTGTTGCTAAGCATTTAATAAGAACAGATTTTTATTAGAATTTTCTCAATTTTACGCTTTAAACATTTTTCAAAGTCCTTTCTTAGTGTGCCACCATGACACCATAAGAATATTCCTTTAAATTTTCGTATTTTATATCTTAAGCAGTATTTGTTCTAAGTTGATAATGTGTCAGTCAGTCATTACAAAGCCTCTTGTAATTAATTATAGATTCTAGATTTAATAAATACACAAAACTAAACTGTAAAACGAGTACTTGAGTTCGGATTGAATCTTTACTATTGCAATGCAGTTTGTGGATGTAGTTTGTGACTGTGCAATGAAAAGCAACAATGCCCAGCAAAGTTGGTGTGCATTGTTGCAAAAAACAACCAGAATGTCGTAAAAAAACAAATAGACGAATCCCTCACTACAGAAATGTTAAAAGAGACTTTCGGTGCGCTGCCTAAAGGTCGGGACACACATGACCGCACCGTGCCCGCACCGCAAACGGCCTAGTGTTGGCCAACACACGGCGCGGGAATAATTTAATGGAAACGTATGGGATAGTCCTAACATCACCGTACAGGGGGCGCGCCGTGTTTCCATTAGATTAAACTCCTGACTTTCGTATTTGCAGATCATCATGGTCTGTATAATAGCTTAAAATCCGTAAAGGTCTTGCCAAAGTAAAATCAAAAGAACGCCAAAAAGAAGTCTGCAAATGACTATGAGGAATGAAATGAATGAAGTGGTCGTTTTTTATGAAGAACTCGTTATTTTATCTCTGATTTTCTTTGACTTTTGATTTAGTATTGTTTGATAAAATTTGTATTTAGTAGTTTATAGAATCCGATGTTTTAAATGAATATCATGTCACTACTCTAAATATCTAAAAGAGATTAATTATTTTCTCCAGTTTAATTTACATTTTTATCAAGGCCGTTGGCCCCCCTCCCCCCCAAAATCCTGCAATTTAGTAGTAAAAATTAATACTAGGTTTAAAAAGTGTAAATTAAATCATAAAATAGACAACACAACAGAGGATCCAACAACATACCGTATTTTACATCATTGTTCATTGCATGCATACTGATATTTATATTTACTTGATTAAACTACAACGTACAATACACATGGATGCAGTAGGTTTACAGCCTTACTCTCTTGTGAGCTTGATCTTATCTGAAATAAGA
This sequence comes from Philaenus spumarius, assembly GCA_018207615.1. Taxonomy (NCBI): domain Eukaryota; kingdom Metazoa; phylum Arthropoda; class Insecta; order Hemiptera; family Aphrophoridae; genus Philaenus; species Philaenus spumarius. The sequence continues at coordinate 253,597 of JAGFPH010000785.1, forward strand.
AAACTATGAAAGATCAGCAAAAACACTTTACTCTAACAAAACACGCAATGCATTGTGCATTAAAATACTCCCAATACGGAGGTTGGCGTGCGAAGTACGCAATGCTCTGTGTATTTTAAATCCTCCCGATACGGGGCTTGGCGTGCGAAGCACGCAATGCATTGCGTATTGAAAATACTCCTAATATGGGGATTGGCGTGCAAAGCACGAAATGCTCTGTGTATTGAAAATACTCCCAATACGGGGGTTGGCGTGCAATGCACTGTGCGTCGGCCGCTTCTCATAGTGTTCAGTGTCAAGCTCACATGTGCGTCCTTAGCACGTGTTAAATGGGTTTAAATTCAAATCCTCGGTCCTGACCCCCCAGAAAAGTTTTCCTGACTACGGCCTTGATTTTTATAGTTAAGATAAGGCATATATAATTATTGAAACCCTGATTTAACGAATTTTCTACTTGGTTTAATAAAACCTAATTTTCATGAAATTATGTTTCAGTGACATGGCACCTTCTCAGGAACTATTCTCGGACACAAGTGTTAAATATGTAACACTGTAAAATAATGTATTGATTTGTAAAACAAAACTTTTGACACAAAAGTATTTTAACGAACAACACACAGCTGTCAGCACACAATGGACCCTGGAGGACAATAAAGAGTTCAGATTAAACCACCGCTGGAATCCTGCTACAGTCACTTGTACATGTAGATTAATTTAACAAAGGTTCTGGAAATCACGAATACTCCTGGGAATATAAACACGCCAAATTACTTAGTGTTTCAGTGTACTGTTAGTTTCAGTGAATCGAGTTTATTTAGAACGTCTTTATAAACATAATTTGCGTAACCGATTATTAGTTAATATACCGAAATATTTTTTGCGTAACTGAATATTGCAATACATTAACTTTTGCGTAACTGAATATTGCAATATATTAATTTTCGCATAACTGATTATTGCAATACGTACATTTTTGCTTAACTGAATATTGAAATATATTAATTTTTTAGTAACTAATGATTGCAATACTTACATTTTTGCATAACTGAATATTCCAATATATAAATTTTTGCGTAACTGAATATTGTAATATATAAATTGTTGCTTGGCTGATTATTGCAATATATGCATTTTTTCGTAACTGAATATTATAATATATACATTTTTGCGTAACTGAATATTGCAATATATTATTTTTTGTGTAACTAATTATTGCAATATGTAAATTTTTCGTAACTAATTATTGCAAAACATAAATTTTTGCATAACTGATTATTGTAATATATATATTTTTGCGTAACTGAATATTGCAGTATATTAATTTTTGCTTAACTGAATTACATTAATTTTTGCATTACTCATTATTGCAATACATAGGCCTATAATTTTTGTAATTCCATAATAAAAAATACATTTATGTACAAATACTTTAGACCACATACGAAAATCCCAATTATATGATTGGTTTTGTATCATATAGTTATATTATAGACTATTATTTATTTGTTTTTTTTATTTAAAAAAATTGCTATTTACAAACAATGAAAATTATCTAGGTTTACCCAAGGGAATTTTAAGTCGGTAAATGTGTACAATCATAGACATTATTTATATTCTAATACCTTTTTACTAATTGCAACATGTAAAATTAAATGTACCTACTGACGTTGAACATGTATAGGTATTTTCAAACTGTTACAACTAAAATGTGGGCTGTAAGATACGTTTTAAGGTTAGAAGTCGATGAAAATTTCTATATTTTTATAATCATTTTTGTTTACATCGTTCTTCCGAAGAAACTACTCAGACCAACAAACTATACCTAACCGGGTCTATGTCATTAGGTATGGTAAAGCCATTACAAACCATAAAATCCCTAATCTTGTTCATAATATTTTTACATTTTTCAATTTTGTTATAGGAATTTTTACGGAAATGATGATTGATTAAAACAGACGCACTTGGATTTAAGTTTGGTGGTGGGAGTAGCTGTGACCTGTACATAGACACGCAATATTCCCAACATTTGTTCACAAAATCCCTAATCAACTCCTATAAGAGCGAGTGTACGAATGTATGAGTGTACGTGTACGTGAGTAACTTATAATATAACAGCTGTTTTCACCCATCATCTGTAATACTTAAACAAACCCAGCATACTTTATACTTTGAGGTTATGTTTACAACTTCAATCATTATAATGACTTATGAAGATGATTTTTTTAAATATGAGTTATAGAACTAATGTATGTTATAATACGTTATAATATTTACTTTGAGGTTATAAACTGCATATAAATACAACCTTTTATCATCAAAATATTCGTTTATACAAATTTAAAGAAGAAATACCTATTTTAGTATATCTTAATAATATAACAGCTGATTTAACCCATCGTCTGTAATACGCAAACAAAACCTAGCGTAAATTATACTTTGGGGTTATGTTTACAACTTCAATCAATAATATAGCCTAAGTCTTGTGAAGTAGATTTGTTTAAATGTGTTTTAATGTATTCTATAATACGTTATAAGATTTGCTTTAAGGTTATAAGATGAATAATATAAATACAACCTTTTATTATCAATATAATTATTCAGTTAAACAAATTTAAAGAAGAGATACTCATTTGTTAAACTTCGAAAACATTCGTACATCTTCGTGTAACATATAAACATATGAGATTATTAATTCCTTCACTATAATATTAATAACTTCTAAATAATTTGATCATTTGATTGCCCGTCTGCATGGTTAGGTAGGCCTAGATAAAGTGTGTTGTTTTTAAATAGTATTTTGTATAAATGAAGTAATTCTGATGTGTATCTAATTAACCCGCCTGTGATTTTTCACGGGGGTTTACTAGTTTTATCTATAATTTTTACTTTTTTCAAGTTTTTAACAGGTATTTTAAATATTTTATGAATAAAAAGTAGCCTAAAGTATTCTCTGATAAGTCCTCTAAATGTTATTGAAAGTTTCGTCAAAATCGGTTCAGCCATTCGGGAGATTAGCGCGGCCAAACAAACAGACAGACAGACAAAAGTTATAAATGTGTCTTTAGGTTTTGGTAATGGGTGAATAACTGTATGAGCTTAGAAAAAAGCTTATATTTTGAAATCACAGACAGACATCAATTTTATTTATATGTATGGGAGATGTAGGCTATATGATATGTTTTGAGGTTAGTAGACGTTGAAAATGCATATTTTTTAAATCTTTTTTTGTTTAGTTCGTTCTTTAGAAGAAACTATCTAAGGCCTACAAACAACTATCTATATAAACCCGGGTATTATATAGATGGTAAGTGTATACAGCCTACATTAATTTTATTGTAAGAAGTAGACTCAAAATGCGCCAAACACTTTACAGTAAAAAAAGTATAGCGCATGCGCATGAATGTATTGTTTAATACATTCGTCTTATTTAGTAGTAAAAAAATTTAATATTTGTCGAAGATTTCGCTCAAAGTTATTGAGCATTAGTTTTGATCTAAGCTGTGAACATCTTTTTAAAGTATATCATAGGCTTGGTTTGTATTGAATTTTTATGCTAATGAGATGTACCTGTGTACATTGTAATTTATATAATAAATAATTCGACCACGCAGCTGAACCGCTGACGTGAATTTAGCGAATTTCCAAAATTAAATTTATATATATTTTTTGGGTTTCAAACAACTATTTGGGAAATTGATCTACTCATGAAGGTGCTGCCAGCATGAACCAAATATATTGCCATCGGTCACCACGGTAAAAGCCGTAGATTTAATTCTGGTACTTTTACGGTATTTTACGTTTTGATTGTTTTTGGGGGAACCAGATGGGCTATAAGGTCGCGTAAAAAAACGAAATGTGCAGAATGATTTCTTCTGTCTTTTTTTTAAAGAAAACTTCAACCAAATTTAATTCTAGTACGAAAAATCTCAAAAACATTTTACTTCCGGTCAAAAATTTGGTCTACTTCCGGTTTTTTTTTTTTTTTTTTTTTGCTAACGAACTCTTCCAAACGACTTAGAAAACCAACCTGTGTACTAAAAGTTTACCAAATCGGACATAAAATGCGTCCGTTAGAGTGCGCACACATATATACATGTTACTTCCGGTCACAAATTTGATCTACTTCCGGTCAATTTTTTTGGCTAACGAACTCGTCTAAGAGACTTAACAAACCGACCTGTGTACCAAAGTTGGATCAAATCAGACGTTAAATGCGTCCGTTACCGCACACTTATACAAAACATTACTTCCGGTCAAAAATTTGGTCTAGTTCCTGTCCATTTTTTAAAAAACCAACTTGTGTACCAAATTTGGACCAAATCGGACATAAAATGCGTCCGCTAGAGTGCGCACACATATATACAAAATTTACTTCCGGTCAAAAATTTGGTCTACTTAAGGTACATTTTTTTTTGCTAACCTACCAGTTCAAGCGACTTATAAACCCAATGTGTGTACCAAATTTGGTCCAAATCGGACGTAAAATGCGTCCGTTAGAGTGCGCACACATACATACACAAATATATACATATATAACTACTTAGTTTATTAAGGATATGTTTATAACTTTTAAGTTTTCTTGTTAGCGAATTTCCATAGGAAAAATGAGCTATTGCAGTGGCCCTTATGGCAAGACCGAAGGTCGGGAGTAGCAAATGAACACCGATCATGGTCCCCAGAACTCGTTTTGGGGTGTCATTAAAAATCACCTATATAATATATATATGATTTTTATATACAGGCCTGTATAAATCCACGAAAAAGGTTTTGAAAATGAAAACCAACCCCTTTAAGGCCAAAAAACCCCCAAAATTAGTTATTATTATTATTATTATTAGCTAAACGAGAATTTTTAGAAATTTGCGGTTTTTTGCATATGGTTGGCCACAAATAAGCCAAATTGTATAAAAATCGTTAGAGCCGTTTTTTTGGGGTTGTTTTTCAAAAATTTTCAAAATCGTTTTTCTTGCATCTAAACAGGCCTACTTGACATGTCTGGTGAAAATTTGTTTGAAATCGATCGAATAGTTTTCGCTCTAGCTTTGTATACAGACAGACATTTTGTAAAAATATTTTTTTGGACTCTGGAGGTCCCAAAACGGATATTTCCACAAAAATCTCAACATCGATTTTTTTGCGATCACTATACTTTCTCTTTACTATAGTATAGTGAGAAAGTAACAACAAAACTTAACTTAAAAGTTATAAACATATCCTTAATGGACCACGTAGTTGTGGAAAGTATTACAGCTGATGGACTAAAGCAGCTGTTATATGTTAACGAATAAATCAAACAATAGCCTTGAGTATACCCTATGATATTTTATTACTCAAGGACATGCGTACACTCGTTTTTTACGTACTATCTATCTGCGTTAATTAACTTTTCCGTTTACTATTATTATTCCTACATTTCGAAGAGGTTTTATAAAAGAAGAAAAGTTGCAACTAAATTAATAAATTGTTTAATATCAACGTGCAAATCAAAATAGAATATCAAGCTACTTCTTGAGTTTGGCTGAATATTTAATGATTCAAATTAGGTAAGAAGAGGCAGCACACAAATTGCTTCGGCCACTGTGAATCACGGCAACCAAATTACTCGGAGCTTAGAAGTAAAGTTTGTGCGTTACTTAAGAAGTGGAAAGAGTAATAATGTAAACTCCCGGTCCTTCTAAATCCAAACTGTTAGTACATTGCAGTCATTCTTTTAAGCTTACGTCCAAACTAAGATGGATTAAATAATACTTACTATTCATATAGTTTCTACTATTTCTAATGTATGGGAATACATACTTCAGATCAAGAGAAATTGCCAGACCGAAGTAATTTCGACGTTAAAATAACTTCCACAGCTGTACATTTTATGTACTCCAATAATATATGAGCAATACTGATAAAAAAAACATCTGGTGTGCACATCACACAACTTTCCTTACCAAAATAGATGCTGTATCAATTACCAAATTTTTCGAGCGAGAAATTGATGATACCATTTTCGAGTTAATAGGAGTATCCGTTTCGAAGAAAGCGGTACTAACTTCAAAACGGTTAATCCCACGGACCTGATTTTGGTCTCAATCGATTTCTCACCCCCAAAAATGTCAAGGTCGATACCAAACACGGCTAGTTTAAAAAAAGTCATTTTTGCCCCCAAAAAGGGCGTTTTTGGGGTCAATTTTTGAAAAAATGGAAAAAGTTGAGTGGGGTATCTTTTTTGACATTCTTTTGGACGCTGAATCGAATGAGACCATTTTCAAGTCGATAGGACCAGCCATTTCGGAGATACAAACAAAATAACTTGCGTTTTTTTAATAACTTTTTTCAACGAATTTTTAAGGGTATATAGCGTACATAGCGTGTTAAGGGGGTCTGAGTAGAGTATGTTAGCAAAGTTTAATCAAAATCGTTAGAGGGGTTTTGGAGTAAATACCAAAAATGTGCTAAAAACTGGTCCCACGGTAAGACACCACCTCCGATTTGCTTCAAATTTACATGGGTTTAATTGTTTACGTGTTTGAAGCTATCCTGTACATTTCAGTTCGATCCGTCCAGCCGTTTGCCCTGTGCACTCCGGACACACACACACACACACACACAGACACACAGACACACAGACAGACCAATTGCCAAAAATGCATTTTTTGGACTCAGGGGTCCTTGAAACGTAAAGATATTATGAAAACTCGACATCGAATTTTTGGGTCGATCGCAATACTTACCTTACCTAGTATAGGGTAAGGAAAGTAAAAATACCGAATCTCTGCTTCTCGGAAAAACATTAAAACTAGGATTTGTTTTCCCTGTAACCTAGCAAACATAGTAAAAAATAACCTATATTTTGTTTTAAATACAAAAAACAATTTCGAATATTTGTCAGAATAGAGAATGGCCTTTCGATATTGTACACAATCGCCTGTGTTTTTTTTTCAGTATAGCACAAGGGCCTATATTTTTTCAGTATAGTAAACAATCACTTATATTTTTTCAATATAATAGACAACTACCAATATTTGTCAATAGTAGACAATCGCCCATATGTTTTAAGTACGGTATAGTAAACAATTACCATATATTTCAGTATAGTAAACAATTACCTATATTTTTCAATATCTTAAACAATTACCTATATTTTTTCAATATCTTAAACAATTACCCATATTTTTTCAAATTAGAAAATCGCATATATATTCAATATAATAGACATATTTTTCAGTAGAGTAAACAATCACCTATATTTTTTTCAGTATAGAAAACAATTGCCTATATTTATTTGTTCAGTATAGTAGACGATCGCCTATATTTTTTGTACTGCTCTCAATGCGTTATGTAAATTTTATAATAATTCGACCAAGCAGCTGAACCGCTGACGTGAGTTGAGCGAATTTCCAAAATTAAGTTTATAGGCCTACGTTTTAGGGTTTCAACCAACAATTTGGGAAATTGGGAAAATTCACGACAGTGCTGAATAGCTGCAAAATGCTTCGCACGCCATTCCGCATATTGGGAGTATCTTCAATACACAAAGCATTGCGTGCTTCATACGCCAAAACCCGTATTGGAAGTACCTTCAATACGCAATGCCTTGCGTGCTTCGTACGCCAACCCCACAGTAAAATCCACCACATGGCTTTGATCCACCACCGGGTAATTTTATGGTATTTTACGTTTTGATCGAGTTCTACGGGGAACCAAACGAGCTATAAGGTCGCGTAAAAAAACAAAAAGTGCAGAACAACATCCACATTTATATTTTTAGAAAAACTCTAAGAAAATTCATTCTCGTAGGAAAAATCCCAAAAATTTTTTACTTCCTGTCAAAAACCGTGCTTCCGGTTGTTGGATTTTTTGGCTGACGAACTTGTCCGACAAACGTAGACAACCAACATGTGCACCAAATTTGGTCCAAACAGACTTAAAATTCTGCCGCTAGAGTGTGAATATTGTCCGCGAGAGGAAAGAAGTCCCCTGAGCTCTTGCCTATTCAAAAAATTGCAGGCGCTTATCTGAGTCGGCGCTAAGCTTACGTTGCACACGGCATTCTGCGATCACATTCACAGTGGCAAAACATATAAAATAACCAATTGAGGTTTTACTTTATTGTAGCTATTTAATTGTGTTAATAGTGTTGAGAAAACCATTAAGGTTTGATAAGCCTTCCAGTTTTAAAAAACTAACTTTATTACAGTATAGGATTACTAAAAAAAGTTTTGTTATTAAGAAAGAAAGTTGTTACTGTAAAATTTTGTACAGTTAGGCAGTAAGAGAAACCGTTATTGTATTTACAAGTAAGATTATATTTACACTTAAGTACATAGTGTTTACAAGTTCTTCAATTACTATACAATATTAAATTCTAAACCATTTTAAATTTATATACAAAACTAGCAAAAGCTTGTTGATAGGCCTACTAATAAAAAACTGATATACAGTAAATCCCTCGACATTTGCGGGCTTTTTATTCGTGGTTTTGATTATTAGCGGTCGCTAAAAAAAGAAAAACTACTGTATTAAATAGAAATAAAGTACATGTAAAATTCGTAAATTATTGC
>JAGFPH010000785.1:262548-277235 GCA_018207615.1 Philaenus spumarius
ATAAAACCCACGTCGTCAAAACACTCACAAATACAACAAAACATACACGATGGGATTTAAAAATCTTTGCTATCAAAATGCACTTAAAATTTTCAGAATAATTAGATATAAATAAATATATAATATTATACAAATAATTATAATCAAATTTAAACCTAGAGTAATAAAATTATTGATGACAAAAATAAAAAATAAAACATAATTTTAAGTTAAACTTGTAGACTAAACTTTAGATTGCAGTGTTGATTTAAATTTAAATAGTTCAATTGTTTAAATTCAACTATTAAATTAACTATTTCCTAAGGCCTAGGGAAGGAAAATATAAAGCAGTTTTAAAAAAAAATATTTTATGTCAATAGTAATTATTATGTCATGTGCATATCTGCATATAAGCTACTCATTATGCGTAAGTATTTATAACTTTTATGTGTTTTATTTTATAAGTATTACACATATTTTATTAAACTGCAGTATGTCATTCAAGTTTTGGTTGTTCATTGTAATAAATACAATTATTTTCAATAATGTGACACATCTTGTTCAATTTCGTATTTATTTTTCAGAAATGTTTCAGAGAATCAAATTAAAAGTATGCTAACATTAGTATATTGTCTATTATACAAATAATTACAATCAAATTTAAACCTAGAGTAATACAATTATTGATGACGAAAATAAAAAATAAAACATAGCTTTCCGTGGCGGACTGGTCTAGCCCAAGTACTCTATAGCCCTGCACTTAACGGCTGTTCTACAGGGATTCCACATTAGCAGAAACAAAACTATATGGCGCGAAAGGTTTGGACAACGCTGAGCGCCTGCAAATGCCGTGCGGTAACATACAAACACTGATGCATACCGTCCTGGCTCAGAGGACTTCTTTCCTCTCGCGGACAATACATACATATATATACATATTTTTTTTATGACATCCCAAAACGTGTTCTGGGGACCATGATCGATGCTCATTTGGTACTCCTGACCTTGGGTCTTACCATAAGGGCCACTGCAATAGCTTATTTTTCCTATGGATATTCGCTAAAAGTACGGAAAATAACTGGAACCCTTTTTCAGGTTTAACAGTATGTAGAGAGAGTACATAAGTCGAGCAAATAACGCCTGTTACTTAGCTTTCAGAATCCTGATGAACTCTCCAACACTCAAAATTATTATACATTCATCACAATAATAACAATTGGCAATAAAAGGTAAATAAAGGAAAACTATTACACAAAACAATTTCTATATTCAAAATGAAATTAAAAAAAGGTTTATAATGAATTTTTACATTAGTTATTAAATTTAAGTTTTAAATTAGCATATATTGCAAATTTTAAATGGTTTATAATGGTTTTTCAATTTAGTAAACAAACACATAGATTTTCAATATAGAAACAATCACCTACATTGTTTCAATATAATTAACCACCACCTACATTTTTCAAATACCGGGTGTCCCACGAAGAGGTCCCTATTTTTTAATTGATATGACAGACGTATAGAGCGCGCTACAGACTTGAAATTCTACAGTCGTGACTAACACATATGTAAAGGAAATACTCCTGAGTATCAGTTAATTCTGACTGATCCAAACAAAATGGTGGAAAAACAAAAAACAAAAATCAGCAATCGTATTTTAAGGGTAAACCTACTTTTATTTAGAATAGGAACAGCTACAGCTGTTTAGACTATTTTATATCTATCAGCTGACTGCGTGTATCCACAACAATGAACATATTTGGTAATAATCATTGGCATTTGTTATTAAGTTGCATTGTAAAGTGTCTTATGTACCATGCCGTTTTCAACTGAGCAAAAAGTGAAATGTTGTTCCTTGGCTATTGCCTTTGAAAATGATTATGAAGCAATAAGGTGTTTTAGGGAAAGGTACCCAGGTGTAGTTCCACCGTCAAGGAAATCTATTCGTAAGTGGAAGACTATCCTTCTAGAAACGGGTTCAATACAAAAAAAATACCATAGATCCTCCAACATAGAAAATGAAGAAATCGTATGTGCTGCTTTCATGGAATCTCCAAATACGCCTAATTCAGTAAGAAAGGTGGAATCTGCTACAGGGATACCGAAGTCATCTGTCCAAAGGTATGGAAAAAGAACAAAATCAAGCATTATAAAACTCATTTAGTTCACGGACTGCTTGAAGATTATCCTGACAGACGATTGGAATTTTGTTCGAAAATAATTTAAAAGACTGACGTAGATAGCAAATGGCATGAAGGAATCGTGTTTTCAGATGAAGCGACATTTTATCGAACAGGAACTGTAAACAGGCATAATTGTCATTACTATAACACAAAAAATCCACATATCTTACAAGAAGAGAAATTAATTAAAATCAACAGGTATAACAGTTTGGGCTGCTGTTACCAAGTATGGTGTTTTGTCGTATGACATATCCCGACAAACAATGACTGGAGAAAGGTATGCATCAGTTTTAAGCAATCACATAGTTCCTCATCTTTCTCAGCCTGAGATGAAAGACGTTTTTTTCCAACAGGATGGAGCTCCTCCGCATTATGCTAATGTGGTCAAAGCAGTTTTGGACCAAAATCTTCACAACCGTTGGATAGGTCGTGGCAGCAGCTTCATGGACTGGCCCCCAAGGTCTCCAGAGTTGACTGTTTGTGACATTTTTCTGTGGGGCTTTTTGAAGGAGAAGGTTTATTGTCATAGCATTGCGACAGACGATGAACTAATGAGGTTGATCGAAGAGGAACTGTTGTTGATACCTCGAGAGTTGTTCAGCAAAGCGTATGACTGTTTTCTATTTCGTTGTCATCAGTGCATTGCGATCGATGGACATCAGTTTGAATAAGGTTTATGGATCAAATAGATTTAATTTATTTATGAATTACTTATATCTTTAATTGCCTAACGTTGTTTAGTGCTTACTAACATCGTTAAAATTCAATAATTATGTTGTAACACTTAAGCAAATAAAACTATTTTAACGAAAAGGTACTATTTCTTTGATATCCCGTCATTTTGTAATAATGTGTCAGAATTAACTGATACTCAGGTGTATTTCTTTTACATATGTTTATGTTAGGACTGTTGAGTTTCAGGTTTGTAGAGTGTTCGGTGCATCTAATATATTAATTCAAAAATAGGGACCTCTTCGTGGGACACCCGGTATATAAGACAATCACCTATATTGAAGTTATAGTTCTTTGTGCACGTTGTAATCGGGTTTTGGTGTCGGTCGAGAAACCGCGTCACGCGTTAGGAGTAAAATCCGGAAAGTGCCTTTTTATACCTTTCTTTGTATATTCGTATACTTTCCTATACTTCAAAACGTCGGATTGATTTGAAACTTTGCACACTTATCAAGGACCGATGACAATACAATATTAATTTTGTTGGGTGTAGTAAGTGAGCTCTGATCATGGTCCCCAGAACTCGACGTAATTTCCACCCCCTTCAAAAAATCGGATTGATTTGAAACTTTGCACACTTATCAAGGACCGATGACAATGCAATATTAATTTTGTTGGGTGTAGTAAGTGAGCACTGATGATAGTCCCCAGACTAACTGTGACCAACCAAACAGATGCAACGATAGTATTCATAAGCGTATGTAACAAAGAAGGAAAAAATGGGATATTAATTTTAAAATATGCCTTCAGTGTTGTTTAGTGTTTTTTATAAAATAATAGGCTATCATCTACAAAATAGTAGGGCTACTCTAAGTTACGACTAGTTTTCCCAAAATATATTAAATCAATAGTAGGTGTACCTGCCTATACCATTGGATGGCCAAAGAAGTATAGCTTCCACCATTTGGTCCGACGCAGACCCAAATTTTTTTTTCAATAAGTAGACAAACCTTTAAATTGTTGAGAGACATTTACCGTTGTATCGGTGTGAGAACGAAATGTTTTCCTGACTCCCAGCGGTAAAACATTAAATTAAATAGGACTAGTTAACTAGTCAATTTGGTGCAACTATGCTTAAGCAATTTGTTGTTGCGGTTGCAGCTACCATAGTTTCAAATTAAAGGCTTGTATGAGTGTATTTCATCCCTTCCTTTTATACATGTTAACCAAATAAATAAAACGAGAATACTGTTCGTTCGATGGAATGTTTACGGAAATGCAGATAAACTATCGGGGGAAAGACTTAATCTAACTTATACCTAAACTTATACGAACAGTAAAGTACAGTGTACCATAAAAACGTGGAACTCCATAAAAAAAGAAGGGATTGAGTTGGATTGTTTTTTCAGGTGAAAGTTTATTACAATAGGACTTCATGTTTATGAATATTCTAGATAACCTGAAACTTTACCATTTGACGACACACAACGCTGCCTCCGTTATTCGTTTCTTTACATTATGTTGAGACTTTCGTATAATAAAAGGCGTAAATTTAAGTCCATGTAGTATCAGAGTAAAAACAACTTTAATATCTAACTAAGTACTTTTATAAAACACATTGAATTCTTACGCATATATTGAAAACAGTTGAAACCCCTGCATGCTCTGCACGCCAAACCCGTTTGAACCTTCTAGACACATAATCCTGTTATGTTTTCTTTATAATAAAGGTGTAGGATTAATAACAACCCCAAAGCTAAGGTGGTAAATAATGTTAAATGTTCAAATCAAATTATTTTGTATATTTTATAACAGCAGTTGTAATAAAGGTTAAAAGAACCAGCAAGGCACTTTAATAAAAACACTAACAAAAAACAAGTTAGAAATACAAATAGTTGCTTTAAAATGTGAAATCAGGTGTTAATTTAAATATTAGAGCATACAGCTGTTTTATCTGTTATTTTATTCAATTGGTTGCTATGGTAATTCATCAGTCTAGGCCTAACCTAAGAATTTTTTCCAACTAAATTTACAAAAAATATCGAAATAAAAAATTGTTTTATCAAAATGAATTATAGCCTATGTTACTCAGGGATAGTGAAGCTTTATATTAGTAAAACTATTCTTTCAATCGGTTCAGTAGTTCTAGAGACTCCCTACATACAAACAAACAAATTTTACCACTTTACAATATTAGTATAGATAGATATTATATCCCAAACAAAAATATAATGAAATCATTTCCAATCAAACCAAAAACGAGCTATGGATTTTTGATTCTGAAATATGACAAACATTTGTTCATGTGTTTTTTCTTGGGTAATTTAATTTTGTAGTATTTCTAATCCAACAATTAAATCGCGATTTAAGTAGTCCATCAAAATGTTACAAATGTTATACTAAGAGTGACCACAGTCGTTACTTGGTGTAATTCCATAATAAGAAAAAATAAAACTTACGTAAATTGTACACATAAGCCATAAATTTGGTACAGCTGTTTCGCTGTTAAGCATCATCAGGCAAATAGAAGATACAATTTACAGAAACAACTTCTAACATCTAGGCTATGAGGGTGGGGGAGAATAGCAAGCTAAGGGTTCTAACATTGAAGTGACTTGCCGACGAGTCCGGGTTCTCAGGTGATCATTAATATTGGTTACCTGGTTTGCGAAGAAAGGACGAAGAGACAGGCTGAAAAGGTGCGGACTCTAAGTCCGCCTCGGTCGGGGGCATTTTAACATGGGTATGACATTCGACTCCAATAAAATTTACCTTAGCACTAGCTAGTCAAAAGACTCTACGAACATAATAATGTTATAGGCCTACTTACATAATGATAATTCTAAAGTGAAGTTAACAGAATTATTATTAGATTAGAGTAGCGCCGCCAGGTACAAGCGTTAATTTGGAACAAAAATTCCAGCTGTCAATCATAAAATGCCCACACTCTTTGTCCGCTTTTACGAAATATGTTTGTGTTCGAACCTTCGTTGGAGTGTACCCGAACTCACTGTCCTACATCTTGAAGTACCTGAACAGGACAAGGAACTAGCAGGTTCTGTGAATACAATGGGTTTCAACGAATGTAAAAACGGTGTTGTACCTATTCATTTAGGTTAGAAGCATAAGCAGATCTGTTAATTGCACAAATGTAAAAACTAATTAATTTATAACATTTTTTGTTCAATATCTAAACTTATATATTATCACTAGAATTAAAGAGCATAGCCTGAATCTAATAAATGGTTGACCAAATTTTAATTTGCTACACCATGCTTCCAAGAAAATATAGGATGTCACAAAAACACTGTTACAATTCAAAAAAATTGGTTTTAAGCTAATTTTACTTTCTCACTATACTATAGAGAAAGTATAGTGATCGCAAAAAAAAATCGATGTTGAGATTTTTGTGGAAATATCCCTGAGTCCAAAAAAGTGGTTTTTACAAAATGTCTGTCTGTATGTCTACAATGCTAGAGCGAAAACTATTCGATCGATTTCAAACAAATTTGCACCAGACATGGCACCATTTTCTTTGTTGTACCACTCGCTTAGCTTTCACCATTGTTTCTAAGTATTTAGAAACATTTCTATTCCAATCAATTTTATTTCTTAAACGTTTCTTAGGTCATCGAAACGCCTTTGCATATTAAACGTTTTGGTATGAGAAACTGTGTTATGTTGTTATTTATATAGTGTTTATTCTCAAATGTCAACTTTAAGTTTAAATTATTAACATTAATATAGTCATTTTCATTTGCACTCGAAATTTTAAGGTTATAAAACGTCACAGATTACAAAAATAGAACAACATGTGGACTGAAAATATAAAGCTTCCTCGTCGCAGCACAACTGGCATAGATCCTTCTCTTAGCCACCAAGTAGCTGGTGCATCATGTGTTCTTCAGTCTTTTACTTTCTCACTATACTATAGTATAGAGAAAGTACAGTGATCGCAAAAAAAAAATAGAAGTTGAGATTTTTGTGGAAGTACCCGTTTTGGGACCCCTGAGTCCAAAAAAGTGGTTTTTACAAAATGTCTGTCTGTATATCTATAAAGCTAGAGCGAAAACTATTCAACCGATTTCAAACAAATTTGCACCAGACATGTCAAGTAGGCCTGTATAGATGCACAAAAAATGGTTTTGGAAAATTTTGAAAAACAACCCCCTATTGGCAAAAAAAAATCAGTTATTATTTTTTTTAAACGGCTCTAACGATTTGATAAAATTTAGCTTATTTTTAGTCTTTAATGTACCCTACCATACGCAAAAAAACGCGTGTTTCAAAAAAATTCTCATTTAGCTAATAATAATAACTGATTTTTGCGGTTTTTTGGCCAAAAAGGGGGTTGTGTTTCAAAATTTTTCAAAACCTTTTTTCGTGCACCTATACAGCCCTAATTGACATGTTTGGTGCAAATTTTTTCGAAATCTATCGAATATTTTTCACTTTAGGTAATAATAATAATATTTATTATTTACTCTCCTACTTTAATTTACTATCCCATCTCCTACTTTAATACAATTATGAAGTCACGATTGGGGTTACATACGGGGGTTGGCGTATGAAATGCACTGTGTATTGGTAATATTCCCAATATGCGGGCTGGCGTGCGAAGCACGCAATGCATTGTATTTTGAAAATACTCCCGATACGGGGGTTGGCGTGCAATGCACTGTGCGTAGGCCACTTCTCATAGTGTTCAGAGTCAAGCTCACATGTGCGACTTAGCAGTGAACGTGTTAATAATTTAAATATGTTTGTGAGAAAGTATGTGCCAGTTTCTGGTACCGTTTATTTCATGTTGTAATCAATTACCATGAATTATGTTTTTATTTTTTTCCTCGATGCCTCAGTTATCATTTGACCTACAGAAATAACAACAAAAAACCATTTTGTTTGTCGTTAAAAATATAAAATAATTTGTCTGATCAAAATTTTGTTTCAAGTTAGCGGTTCTCAAGATATGCAAAGTTAAAAATTTGTACCGCCATTTTGAAAATTATAAACATAAATGATTGGTAATTGGTAAACTTGTACATTGTAACATACAAAATGCATATACCAAATATGAACTCAATATCTTATATATTTTTGGAGTTATAGTGACTTTTTGTAAAAAAAAACAAAATAGCAGATTGCGACTGAGCTAAGCAGAGCTTCAAAAAAGTTACTTTACATTTTTCATTTATTTTAATGTATATAATACGATCTTGTATAGGTTTTCTGTGACACCCTGTATATTATGCTCCTTCAATTTGGAGTTATATTAAGATCTACCTGTTTAACCAATACATTCACTATTACGCTGTTACAGTCATCATATAACCGAACTCCTTTAATAAAACCCATTAACTTCACACAACCAGTCAGTTCCTTATCCTTTCCGGAACTCCAGGTTAAAAACCTTCCTATGCTATTCCACCTCACCCCTATAGCTAGATGTTATTGTAAAGGAAACCTTATACGATCAGTAATACTGTAGTTACCTGTAAGATTTCATAACATCATACCCATTAATCTATATACACTCCTCAAAACAATTAAAGGATCACTTCTTTATGAGCTTGTAATTTTTTTAACAGTAAAAAAACTTATTATGTGTTATATTATTTTGAAAGGCAATGCAAATGGCTACCAAATCCATGCTAAATTATTGAAATATTTTTTGTTGTGTATTGGGTATACGTGAGAAAATGAAAAAACTACCAAAATCAAAATGAAAACCCTTTAATTATTGAAATCAAAAGTAAACAAAAAGTTGTTTTTGTGTTACAATTAATGGTTCAGTATCTTGTGTTTCCTCCTCGGACAGGACAGAAATTACAGCTCGGATTCGCCGGGGCATGGTTCTTATTAGCCTCCTGAGGTTTTCTTGAGGCAAACGCTCCCACTCTTCTCGAAGAGCGATTTCCAGCTCATCCAAAGTGGTGGGTTGGTTTTGACGGCTTCGGATGCTTCTTCCCAGTTGATCCCAGACATGTTCGATGGGATTCAGGTCCGGGCTGCAAGCGGGCCAACCCAAAGTGGTGATATTGTGGGTTTGTAAGTACTGACGCACGATCCCTGCAGCGTGGGGGCGGGCCCCATCATGCATAAAAATGAAATTGTGCCCGCCTGCTTCTGCTCTGTGACGTATCTGGACATCCAACACCTCATTAACGTACCTTCGGGCGCTCAGGGATCCGTTGCGGATGACTACAAGGTCTGTACGATCATTGAGTGTTATTCCACCCCACACCATTATTGATCCACCTCCAAATGGGACCCTTGAAGACAATCAGCAGGGAATAAAACGTTCATTACTTCTTCTGTATACTCTGGCCCGACCATCATTACCAAAAAGAATAAATTTAGACTCATCAGAAAAGAGTACTCTACGCCAATGCCTTAGCTGCCAACGTCTGTGTGTCCAAGCGAACTGCATTCTTTCTCTTTTGTGACGTGCTGTAAGCCGAGGTACCTGGACTGGTATCTAGATCTCAATCCACTTTCCCGAAGTCGATTTCGCACAGTCTGGAAATTTGGGTCCCCGTTGCTCGACTTAGCTCAATTTGTAGCTCCCTGGCTGTTGAAAATCTGCGTCTGAGAGTACTTAGACTTAAATACCTGTCCTCTTGGGCTGAAGTGGACCTCCACCGCCCTTGACATGGCCTCCTATGGACAGTCCCTAGTTGTTGGTAGCGGTTCCAAAGTCTTGAAACCACTGATTGACTTACACCTAACCTTTGACCCACCTGACGTTGAGAAACACCACCTTCAATCCATGTGACAGCCCTAGTGACATCATTGTCAGAAAGAAATCTTCTAACACCTGCCATGGTACGTAAACATGAGGCACCAAACAGAAAATGAGTAATCTGCACCTTGTAAGTTCGATTGACAACTGGTTAGTACTTGGAATCATGCTCTTTTCCATTCCTGTTTCGGTATGTTTACAAAAAGATAAATATTATCTATACTAATCCAAAGCCAAGGGACAAAAACAACCTCTGTTGTTTCTTATCAAAGTTGTCCACTACCAAAGGTCAAATTATTATATTTATCATAAAACTTATTCTTGTAGACGATCGTTACAAAGTAGTGATCCTTTAATTGTTTTGAGGAGTGTATATAAAAGCGAAATACCACTCACTCACTGAATCCCTCATCACGATTTCTCAAAAACTACCGAACGGATTGAAATTAAATTTGGTATGTAGCTTCCTCTAGGGCCATAGGTGCTCCCTAAGAAAGGGTATTAAAATTTTCGAAATTTTAGGAGGGGTTTGGGGGGATCAAAGTTACTAAAATCATAATTTCAGATCTTTTATTATTATGACAATAGTGCTTTTATTATTTAAGATCTATATATATATAAAAGCCAAATACCACTCACTGACGGAACACTTGAAAAGAATACAATTACGTTAAAAAGACTGAAAATATCAACCACCACGGGCAACGCCGAACGGGTCAGCTAATTTATCATATTTCTATGTTAAACAATTAACTCATATATATCTCTCAAGCACAACCATAATTTAGTATTTAATCAAAAGCCTCTTATTTTACTGTAAATGTTACTTTATATGGTAGTCAGAAAATAACAGTTGCAATACATAATATAAAATTAATAAAATACATATACTAAAGATTTCAATATTTCTCTCACAAACAAATAAATGGTATCAAGTGAGCTGTGAAGGATTGTGTTTGTGTATCAAGAATAATAATTATTGTAATATAAACAGATGGAAAACTTTGTTTCAAGTGATGTGAACCCCTAGACTAGCAATAATGATTTTAAGATGGAGGGAACTGTAGTGGTTTAAAATATTTAAATTTAATGATGTCAACAGTTAAATAAAGATTTTTCCTACCATATTACCAAACAAGAATAAATTATAAATATCAAGAGCCCTCAAAAATATCACTAACTTGAATAATTTAAAAATAATGTTGATATTTCAATGCTGAAAGAAGAAATTAAGGATCAAGACATTTTTTGATTTTGGTGAGATCTTTCTATGTACCATATCATCAAGATTTGAACTATTTCTAATGAACTTTGCCATTTATTTATTCCAATTATTGAAAGAAATATTTTAATTATTTAAATTTGACTACCTGATTTTAAATTTTGAACCATATATATCTGATAAAAGTTTATAAGATTCAATTAATAATTCTTTGCCTGTTTCTAATGAAGTTAAACTTTAACAGTGCTTATCTATTGATTAAATTTATATTCAAATATGCCCTCAAGTTTGTCTGAGCCCTAAGAATTCCACACCTTGTAGATATTAGAGTTCTCACACCTATGTAATAACATATTTGAGCATTTGGATATATATATATATATATATATATATATATATATTCATCATATAATACTGATTTGTTTACTATATCAAATAAAATGAATTGTTTATTTTTTGCCTCATGAAGTTAAAGTTCTTTCATAGTGTCCTTACTACATATTTAGGCTATATAGAAATTAGGCTTAGGCCCTATAGAATTAGGCACTAATGAGATTAAGAAGAATTTCATCCTCAATCTTAGGTAATATTAAGTCGTGTATATAAAACTAAATAGGAGAGAAAGAGACAATACCATAATTAGGCCCAAGTAGCCTAGTTGTAGAATATACTGCTGAGAGTAGCCTACTTACAGTTTTTGGGTATTCCAAGCACATGTTAGTGAAATACTTATTTATTTATTGCATTTTTTAAATAAAATATAGTAATTTAATATACCTGTAATGTCATTACCTTCAAAAGTATTTCATCATTACTCCTTCATTACTTTTCATCCTTACACGATCATTTGGAATGGCATTGCTTTTCGTCAGTATACTTTGTGTGTACGTATGTTGACTGGGCTGTGTTTAACAATGAACTGAGTAATGATGATACTGACGGCGCAGAAAATCCGAATTCTCATCATTACTAGGCATCATTCCAGTTTTGTCCCCCTTACACGGTCAGTATTAATGTCATTTTGATAAGGTAATGACAGTATTACTGATCGTGTTAGGTCGCCTTTAGTTGTTTCTGTACATGTCTTAATTGTTTGATGACGTTTATATGCGAAACAGCTATAGCAAAAATATAGTTTATATGTAAATTAACTTGCACGTTTTATTTTGTCCTCAACAAAATATTGTTTCTTTTTCCAGATGCAAAATAATGAATACTAGCTGATCCGTGCGAAGAATTTGCTTTCTAACTTACTTAAATCTCACTTAATTAAAGTACACTATACTATACGATACTAAATATACAATTAATTAAAAATAGCAATGTAGTGGCGTAACGGCAGCTCTCCAGCTGGGTATTGTTATCATCAGTGTTGCCAACGCCAGGAAAATATCCCTACAACTTACTTGATCTTACATAACTGTTACTTTCGGATTCTTTATTTTTTTGGGGGGGGGGGTCGTATAATTGTATTTTGTATATTTTTCCGGTTTAGCGGTTAAGGAAAGCTTTAAAATGATGCCTCATTCATGTAATTTGATGATGTATTAAGGAAGTTATGGCGTACCGACAAAAAAATGGAATTGAGAAATAATATATGTGATTATATTAGCTTCCAATTTTTACAGAATTGGTGTTACACCCTTTAGCATCAACTCCTATAAAAGCGAGTGTACGTACGAGCGTACGCGGAGTAACATTTAAAGAAGAAATAATATAACTTAATAATATAACAGCTGATTTTACCCATCATCTGTAATACGCAAACAAAACCTAGCGTATATTATACTTTGGGGTTAAGTTTACAACTTCAATCAATAATATAGCCTATAATATTAATAACTTCTAAATCATTCGCTCTATCAATATGAAATAAAAGGCAATCAAAAGATAATATTTGTATCTTTCTTTAAATATATATATATTAATATACATAAACACAAAATCTTAAAAAATATTCCTAAAATTTTATAGTCCTTATAACTGTACACATTTACCGAGTTAAAAATCCTCAAAAAATAAAAATCCTTGTCTGCATAGTTAAGTAGGCCTAGATAAAGTGTGTTGTTTTTTGTATAAATGATGTGTTTCTGATGTGTATCTAA
Organism: Philaenus spumarius; assembly: GCA_018207615.1. NCBI lineage: Eukaryota > Metazoa > Arthropoda > Insecta > Hemiptera > Aphrophoridae > Philaenus > Philaenus spumarius. Next base: position 275,452 of record JAGFPH010000785.1, read on the forward strand.
TTAATCCGCCTGTGATTTTTCACGGGGATTTGCTAGTTCCAAATAATTCACAGATTTGCCTTAGCACAGTTTTTCTGTTTGCAACCTACAAACATTGTTGCATTTTATCATCCAAGATATTCTATTAATCTTGGTATCCAGTAATATACTATATTTGTATTTCAACAGCAACTGAAGACGTATCAGGTAGCGATGAATTATGTATGAAGGCATTAAGGAACCAGGTATTTCAGGATCAGTGTTTATGTACTGATGTAAATGCCTTCTTTGTTGGAAGAAAAGCTTTCAGGAGGAACGTTTATATTATCTCTACAGTATTTCACAAAAATCCTTAGCGGGCTAAACAGGGTCGAACTGTATACATTGAAATAAATGGAAAATGTTGAGTAACTCTTTTTCGAATTCGGCTTAGTTTAGTCGCCATTCTCCAGTTTGTTTTACAAAAACTCACAGTACCTCCAGAAATAGTTGGGATATTGAGTTCAAATTTAGTAGTATAAGCATATTTTTTTTTTAACGTCCTGCTGTTTTGCACTTTAAAGCTAATGAAGACGGGACCTACAGTTTTAAGTGGAATCCGAACCACAGCCAAGAAACCATTTAGAAAATTATTCGGGTAGCATTTTGTATGTTACGATGTACAAGTGTACCAAACACAAAGAATTAATTTTTATATTTTTCAAAATGGCGGCCGTTATCAATTTTTAACGTGGAATATCTAGAAAAGCGTTAACTTTACAAAATATGTACAAGAGTCGACATATTTTTCCTTTTAATGACAGACAAAATATATTTTTTCCCGTTTCTGCAGGGCAAAGGATAACAGATTTATCGACAAAAAACTGAACACATAATTTCTTAGTAATTTTCTACAACATTCAAAATTAGCCTAAAACCAAATTTGTTTAGTTCTAGTTTTAATAAAAAAGATAAAATCCATTGCTCGGCTTCTATTCTGCTGTTGTTCCAATACGAAGAATGGGATTGCTTTACTTTTTCTTTTTCTGCTTGGCATGGTCCTGTAATTTATTTTTGAAAGTTATTTTACAAGAATACTGACGTAAACTGTAGATAAAATTACGTTTATATAATTCATGAGCATTTCCTCCGATTCAAGTAATGAAATCTTTAATATACACCAACGTCTTTTACTGTTAGTTATAGGCCATTAATGATTTCAGTTTTCCCCCCTTAGGAAGGTAGAAAAAGCGTCACTGCAAATATGAATAATACTGGCACATTTTTAATGTTTTAAAACAGCAGTCTACATTCTGAAAAAATGGGTCTAACAATATATGAAAAAACACTAATAAACAACTTTGAAATGATGCAGACCTTTTCTATTAATTTAATAGAGAATTTAGCGGTTGTTCGCAATTTGATTTGGTTCTTTGAAAGATACTAACTGGTAATTTATCAGAGAATTTCCTTAGCATAGGTGACCTATTGCAGTGATTCGCTGGGACGAGTTCATTAGCAAAAAAATCAACCAACCTGAAAGACGTTTTTTGATTGGAACTAAAAATGTTTTGCGTTTTATCTAAATAAAACTAATTAGAGGAGATTAATCTACACATTTTTTACACGACCTTATAGACCATCTGGTTCCCCCAAAATCGATCAAACGTAAACTACCATAAAAGTACCGGGTTCAAAACCTCTTGGAAGATTTTAACTTGGGGCAGCTTCTGATTAGACAGCTGTATTCCTTAGACAGCTGCATTCCTTAGACAGCTGCAATCCTTAGACAGCTGCATTCCTTAGACAGGTGCATTCCTTAGACA
>JAGFPH010000785.1:277455-305888 GCA_018207615.1 Philaenus spumarius
TGCATTCCTTAGACAGGTGCATTCCTTAGACAGGTGCATTCCTTAGACAGCTTGATTGATTAGACAGCTTGATTGATTAGACAGCTGCATTCCTTAGACAGCTGCATTCCTTAGACCGGTGCATTCCTTAGACAGCTGAATTCCTTAGACAGGTGCATTCCTTAGACAGCTGCATTCCTTAAACAAGTGCATTCACTAGACAGCTGCATTACCTAAACAGGTGCATTCCTTAGACGGGTGCATTCCTTAGATAGGTGCTTTCCTTAGACAGCTGCATTCCTTAGACCGGTGAATTCCTTAGACAGCTGAATTCCTTAGACAGGTGCATTCCTTAGACAGCTGCATTCCTTAGACAGGTGCAATCCTTAGACAGCTGCATTCCTTAGACCGGTGCATTCCTTAGACAGGTGCAATCCTTAGACAGCTGCATTCCTTAGACCGGTGCATTCCTTAGACAGGTGCATTCCTTAGACAGCTGCATTCCTTGGACACCTACATTCTTTAGAAAGGTGTATTGCCTTGACAGCTGCATTCCTTAGACAGGTCTAAGAAATGCACCTGTATAAGGAATGCAGCTGTCTAAGGAAAGCACCTATCTAAGGAATGCACCCGTCTAAGGAATGCACCTGTTTAAGTAATGCAGCTGTCTAGTGAATGCACTTGTTTAAGGAATGCAGCTGTCTAGGGAATGCACCTGTCTAAGGAATGCATCTGTCAAAGGAATTCACCAGTCTAAGGAATGCACCTGCCAAAGAATGCATCTGTCTTAGGAATGTAGCTGTCTAAGGAATGCAGATGTATGGGGAATTCACCTGTCTAAAGAATGCACCGGTCTAAGGAATGCACTGTTCTAAGGAAAGCAGCTGTCTATGGAATGCAGCTGTCTAAGGAATTCATCTGTCTAAGGAATGCACCAGTCTAAGGAATGCACCTGTCTAAGAAATACAGCTGTCTAAGGAATGCAGCTGTCTAAGGAATGCACCTGTCTAAGGAATGAAGCTGTCTAAAGAATGCACCTGTCTGAGGAATTTAGCTGTCTAAGGAATACAGCTGTCTAAGGAATGCACCTGCCTAAGGAATGCACCGGTCTAAGGAATGCACCTGTATAAGGAATGCAGCTGTCTAGGGATTGCACCTGTCTGAGGAATTCAGATGTCTAAGGAATGAAGCTGTCTAAGGAATGCACCTGTCTGAGGAATTTAGCTGCCTAAGGAATACAGATGTCTAAGGAATGCACCTGTCTAAGGATTGCACCGGTCTAAGGAATGCACCTGTACAAGGAATGCAGCTGCCTATGTATTGCACCTGTCTGACGAATGCAGATGTCTAAGGAATGCAGCTGTCTAAGGAATCCATCTGTCTAAGGAATGCACCTGTACAAGGAATGCAGATGTCTAAGGAATTCAGCTGTCTAAGGAATGCACCTGTATAAGGAATGCATCTGTCTAAAAAATGCAGCTGTCTAATTAATGCACCTGTCCAAGGAATGCAGCTGTCTAAGGAATGCACCTGTCTAAGGAATGCAGCTGTCTAAGGAATGCAGCTGTCTAAGGAATGCAGCTGTGTAGGGAATGCAGCTGTCTAGGGGATGCACCTGTCTAAGGAATTCAGCTGTCTAAGGAATGCACCTGTCTAAGGAATGCAGTTGTCTGAGGAATGCAGATGTCTAAGGAATGTAGCTGTCTAAGGAATGCAGTTGTCTGAGGAATGCAGATGTCTATGGAATGTAGCTGTCTAATGAATGCACCTGTCTAAGGAATGCACCTGTCTAAGGAATGCAGCAGTCTAAGGAATGCACCTGTCTAAGTAATGCACCTGTCTAAGGAAGAATATACTTTATTATTATTTATTTATATTTTTTTCCTCTTACACACTTCTTTAACAAGGGATATTCAATTAAATTACAAGTAAAAAAACTTAGACCAAGACCGGGAGTTGAACCTGGGATCTATACGTTTCCGTCATAATGCTCTACCAACTGAGCTACCCTGATCGCTCCAGATAAGACACACCACTGTAAGCTGCAAAATAAGAATTGAGATTGTTTTCAATGTCGCATACACGAAGTATTCAGTTTGTTAGTTCAATGATTGCAGTAAAAACCATACAAGTGAGATAACAGCGACCAATATCTGGAGCGATCAGGGTAGCTCAGTTGGTAGAGTATTAGGACGGAAACGTATAGGTCCCCGGTTTGACTCCTGGTCTTGGTCTATGTATTTTCACTTGTATTGTAATTTAATTATTTACTTTATGTTATAACGTTTCGTTTTCGCCATTCCGAATATTGATCTTAATATATAATTATTATGACGTACGGCCGTTTTGGCTACTGAGCAATGTTTAAGTTTTTGAGCAGGATAATTCGTTGTTTTGATGTACGGCAAAACTGGTACGTTATTTTACACATTGTGCCGTTATTTAAATAGCGCGCCACTATTTGAAGCAGAAAGACATCTCTGATTAAACCAAACTGTTTCCCTGCCCAATACACTGAACGCCCACGGCACCTAGCGGGTAGAGGACGTAACTCTAAAACAGCTGACAACGCATCACCGCATAACATTGCTAAGCGCAGGCGCAGATACCTGTAACTTATGTAATCGTTCTTTAGTCAATCTCTTTGTTAATTAACCTTGAACTTGTACAGACCTTCGTTCAGCCACCGACATAAAGGACTTGAAAACCTCATGGCAACGTGAACTTTTGCAAAATGCGAAGTGATAAGTGAACTAGTTATTCTTAATCAAAAACAGTCTTTCAAAAGTGCGATAAATAAAATAAAACAGTAATGTCACGAAAGTCGTTCACGGAAGCCGAGTTTCGTTAGTTCACAAAACATGTGAATACGTTTAAACACCTTGACATCAATTGCCAGGTAACCATTTAAACCATTTCTTAATTATTTTACCATCTGAGTTGCTATATTAATTTGTACTGTTGTAAATTTTAACTTTAATTATATATCTGCAGTTACAGAATAATTTTGTTAATCCATAAGTAAATTTAACCTATACAGCCATTTCTTTTAACCCTATGATACAGCCTATAAGACTTCAGCAAATTTCAGTTTAAAATATAGTAGCCTTTTGTGCCTATATGAAGGAGAAACATATTAGTAGAGTAGTGGTCTCTATTCAAATTTTCTGTTATTAATTTCAGTTTCATGTAACATTCAGTTTCTTGCATAATATTACAATCCTGTTTTGCACATGATTTTTTGCACTTAACCTTTTGGTTCTGAAACTAAAATTATGTTGTATTTTGTTTCACAGTTTACAACTGGTTCAACAATGACTCACAAAAACTGAATAAACTTAACTTTTGAAAATTTGTGCCTTCAAAAGAACTGTCATTGTAAAAGTCCAAATTTGTGAAACATCAGTGACTATTAAAGGATAATTATATATAATTTAAAATAGCAATTACATGTTTTAAAAATCAGAATTAATGAAGGCTGTTTTATGACAAAAAAATACAAAAATAATTTGATAAAGGATGTATGTAAATTTCGTTTAATTAAATAACTTGGATGGGACCACTAGCAAATTTTTCAAACCACAATCCTCAAAGGATTTCATTCCAAATTTAAAGAAAACTTTTTTTTAAGAGAGACGTCTCTGAAAATTATTAAACGCCATTATTTTTATTATTTAATTTCACTTAGTATTAAGGTTGGCCAACAAAACAAGAGTTATTAATAAATCCATGGTACTATATATTTAATTTTGTAATTTTATAAAAAGTAATAAATTGTAATAAATCTTTTATTATAAGTGGGGAGAGTTTTTCTAATTTTACTTCAGGGAAGCGATCTTTTAAATATAATCAAAATCAATATTGTAAATGTAAACTATTCTTAAATTTTCTTTTTTAATTATAACTAAGGGCATATAAATTTGAATCTTTTCTTTAAGGGCATATGAATTTTTGCATATCACTTTGCAGTTAAATTAAATAAACAAAGTGTTCGTTATATGAATTGTATTTATTGTATTTCCTGTAAATAGCTAACTCAGGGTTTCAATATCAACTTTAAATAAGGTGAGGTTACAGATCTTTTGGTGTACTTGGTAAACCTTTAATTCTTATAGGATTGTATGTACCATCTTCGTCTTAGCCCAGCACGCATTCTAAATTGTTGACATAATTCTTTAAAGGTGGTACAACATGAAATTGACTCTCTAACACGAACCGTGTATCGAATTGCAAATGTGTTTTGTAAACAATGGTGAACAAAATGTAAAAATAAAAACATCTGTATTTTCTAACATTTGTTATGACAACAGCTGTTATGCCTGAAACATATGTTCTTCCTATTTTGCTACCATTTGTTATGACAACAGCTGTCAAAATATAATGATTCAATCAACAAATCCTATCTGGCGTAAGGATAACAAGGCAACTATGAGGGCCACTGGGGCGCAGCCATTAACATAAATTGCGCTCATTTTAAGGGACACACAACTTCAGAGTGAGTTCTTTAAAATTACACCAAAAAAGTCAAAATCGGTAAAAAAAACTATAGGAGGAGTTCTACTCACAAAATAACCCCTAGCAAATTAATTATGTATAGATGTGTTATTGTGTGTTTGTGTTTTAAAGTACAGCGATTGAATGTTTGTGCTTTTAAGTATAGCGATGAATGTTTGTGTTTTAAAGTGCAGCGTTTGAATGTTTGTGTCTTTAAGTACAGCGATGAATGTTTGTGTTTTTAAGTGCAGCATTTGAATGTTTGTGTTTTTAAGTACAGCGTTGAATGTTTGTGTTTTAAAGTACAGCGATGAATGTTTGTGTTTTTAAGTGCAGCGATTGAATGTTTGTGTTTTTAATAATTGTTAAGAGATTATACTGCTGGAAAACTTGAAAATGGCGGAATAGCCATAAAGGCCTTCATAGTATAGTAGGCTACAACAGTGAAATTAGAACATTGGAGGCGGTAAGTTATAATAATTAATTATATAATTTATGTATTAGAAATATAACTAATTATTTTATTTGTAGTTTAGAATAACAATAAAACTTGGGCGTGAACCTGTCGCTAATGACCACACGAACTCAACATGATCAATGATTCATTGGAAAACTTTAAAATCAAACATACTCCTAAATAAAAGAGTTAAGACTTGAATTAAAAGAGTTATGATGTTTTCATAGCAGTTTAATTCTTTCATATATCAGACACAATATAACGTATACGCCATACGTGACCTGGTATTTGAACCATAACCAATTAGAACCATCAGTTTTAGCAATTCCACCAATATAATACCAATAAATTGTTTTTGTTCAGCCACTCGTATGATTTATGACGGTAGAAATATATAACCTAAATTCTGATTCATGGAGTATATAAAATCGTTTAGTTAAAGCCAAGCTGTGCTAACTTGCAACTTTGTAGGACACGTTGGCTTACATGCAGTGCATACAAAGCAGCATCAGTTCTAGCTTAGATAGTAACTTTAAACTTTTATCTATTTCGGCTTTGCTAAGCAAGTAAATAATTCCAAGTTCAATTATATAATAGTGACTAGTAAATCCCCGTGAAAAATCACATGCGGGTTAATTAGATACACATCAGAAATACATCATTTATACAAAAAACAACACACTTTATCTAGGCCTACTTAACTATGCAAACGAGAGGATTTTTAACTCGGTAAATGTGTACAATTATAAGGACTATAAAACTGTAGGAATATTTGTTAAGATTTTGTGTATGTATATTATTATAAATATTATATTTAAAGAACAATAAAAATATTATCTTTTAATTTCCTTTTATTTCATATTGATAGATGAAATGATTTAGAAGTCATTAATATTATAGGCTATATTATTGATTGAAGTTGTAAACATAACCCCAAAGTATAATCTACGCTAGGTTTTGTTTGCGTATTACAGATGATGGGTGAAATCATCTGTTATATTATTAAGTTGTATTATTTATTTCTTCTTTGAATTTTACTCCACGTACGCTCGTATAAATACGTACACTCGCTTTTATAGGAGTTGATAATACAAACACAAATTCAAGTAAAAAATATACGGATACTAGAACTATACGTGTAAACTATTATGTTAAAATTCCCAGATATTGTGTAAAAACAATTGGTCTACGTTACAAAGATAGATCCATTAGGAGAAAAATATAAATTTTATCTAAAATCTCGAACAAAACGTTTATCCAATAAGAACACGATTTTAAAAAGGACGAGGAAACAAAGGGAGCGGAGATAAAGTCCAGAAGTTGAAAAAACGGGTCTTCTCCAGGAAGCCGGTGGAAGACAACTCCTAAAATCTATTTAACATTACTTAGTACATTTTCCTTAAAACGCTAAAATAAATTACTAGGTTAAAATAATTCATTAAGTTACCATTAACATTAAATACAAAAGTCAGTTATCAATAAAACCATTTTTATTGAGTCGTAAGTAATTCATACATCAAATTACGGGAGTCTACAATAAAACCTGAGCTCACTCCAGGTACTTCAAGGGACCGAGGATAGGATGAATTGTTTAGTAAAAGAAAAATCAGTAGAGTGAAATCAATAGTAGAGAAAATAAATTTAATAAAGTGCATATTTAATGCTAAGTTTAAAGTGAGTGTGAAACAGCGAGACTTAAAATAAAAATGTGAATAAAATTACAAATTTCATAAATGTATGTTTAAGGTTTGGAGTGTATATGAGCTACATTTCCAGGAAGTACCTGAGAAGGACAAGGAACTGGCAGGTTATGTGAATACAATGGATTTCAACAAAAAGAGTGGATCCAGTTCACTTAGGTTAGAAGCATGGCAATTCAGAACAGATTTTTTAATTCCTTAATAATTTTAAAACTATTTACTTTAATTAAGTAAAATTACAAATTGCATACATTTATGTTAAGACAGACCTCGAGATTGAGTCAATAATAAAAGCTAAATCCTATGCAAAAAAATGTTGTAATAAATATAATAAAATATAATCTCAATTTAAAACCAATGCAATTTAAATAATTTGGTTGGAACTTCTTTATATAGAATTACCTGCCAAAGGGTTTAACAAGAACGCCTATTAAGCAATTATAAGGAACACAACTCATTCAATAGCACGTTTATTAAGGCTTTAAAATAAAGAATTATGTCAACTAAACCAACTTTTAATTTCAAATTGTCATGTCAGGTCTGGGCACTGAAATAATAAACGTGTTCTTCGGTTGATGTCTCGATTTATTCTGTCTGCTTGTGCCGCATCTGTTTACTTAGGAACAAGCTTATCTATTACATCTCCCATTTTACAAAAAATAACAATTCCTTCATGTTCTTAAACATTTGATCTACAAACTCAATCTAACTTAAAAACTTAAAATTATAAACATAAACTGAATATTAAACTGGATTGCCAACTTTAAATCCATTAAATTGTAAATAAAAACTAAATAATAAACTAAAATATGAACTTTATACATTTAACCTTTCAGGTGGTCTGACAATCCTCCCAAATCTTGTTATGTATTCAGATTTGTTTGAGGTGACAGGTGTAGGCCTATTTTGTAATTTTTTAGGCGACATCTTAGTATTTGGAGTATTATGTGTTTCTATTAAATAATCATCTGCCTGCCAACCATTTAAATGTACTTTTGCTGGAAAGGGACGAATATGCCTTCTGTTTCTTCTATACACTCTATTATTTTCAAGATTTACTAAATTGTAAGATCTAGGCTCTTTACGTTTGTTTAAAATTTTTGACTTAATCCAGTTGTTTTTATGTTTCATTAGTACTGGCTCATTATTTTTTAATTTTGACAAGGGTTTTGTTTTTTTATCGTAATATCTTTTTTGTATTTTTTGCCTAAGAACTAAGCTTTGTCTTACTGCCTTACATACTTTAGGCTTTAATAGGTTTTCATTACAAGGTATTATTGATCTTAACTGCCTACTAAAGAGAATTTTTGCAGGTGATGGTAAATTATCAGATATTGGAGTGTTTCTATATTCTAATAATGCTAAATCAAAATCTGTGTTATCAATTTTTGTCTTTTTTAAAATATTTTTTATATTTTGTATAGCCCGCTCTACCATCCCATTGGATTGTGAGTAGTGAGGACTGGTTATAGTGTGTTTAAATTCCCATTGTCTTGCAAATTGTTTAAATAATTCCCCTATGAAACAAGAATCATTAGCTGTAACTAATGTTCTTGGAATACCATGCCTGCTGAAAATTTTCTTTAGGCAGTTTACAATGTGGGAACTAGATATATTTTCTAACAATTGTATTTCTGGATATTTTGAGAAATAATCTACAACTAATATGTATTGCTTATCATTAAACTGAAATAAATCAGCAGCAATTTTTTGCCAGGGTAGGTTAGGTACACTATGTTGCAATAAAGGTTCTTTACAATAATTTTTTGCATACTTTATACATGGTTCACATTTTCCTATCATGTCCTCTATACTTTTATTGATATAGGGCCAGAAAATTACATGCCTTGCTCTTAATTGTGTTTTTGTTATACCTAAGTCAGTTATATGCAATTTTTTCAACATTTCAGTTCTTAAATTTAAAGGAATAACAATGGCAGAACCTCTATAAATTAATCCTTTACAAATAGTCAATTCATCTCTTATATTCCAATATGGTTTAATAATATCTGGAATTTGCTTTTTATGATTAGGCCAATTATTTCCCATTATGAAGTTTTTTAATATTTTCATTTCATTGTCATTTTTGACAATGTTTTTAATTCTATTAAGTTGACAACTGCTTATATTAATATTACTTTCTATTAAACTAACATGTGCTTCAATTTCTTTACTATCTAATTCTAAATCTGTCTTATCAGTAGCATCATATGCTCTAGAGAGTGTATCTGCAATTACTAGTTGTTTACCTCTCTTATATACTAAATTAAAATTGTATTGTTGTAATTTTATTCTCATTCGCTGTAAGCGAGGAGGACAATGCTCTACATTTTTTTTGAATATTGGTATTAATGGTTTATGATCTGTTTCTATTGTAAAATGTGTGCCAAATACATACTGGTGGAAACGTTCACATCCGAATAGGATGGCTAGACATTCTTTCTCAATTTGTGCATAAGATTTTTGAGTTTCATTTAATGCTTTTGATGCATAGGCTACTGGTAAGTTATTTTGTAGGATGGCAGCACCCATCCCATTTTGTGAACTGTCTACAGTTAATATTATTGGTTCATTAACGTTAAAAAATTGCAAAATGGGCTTGCATGTGAGTATATTTTTTAGTTTGTTAAATGCCTCTTGCTGTTCAAAACCCCATTGAAAATCTATATTTTTTTTAATATTGATCTTAAGGGCTCTGTTAACTCTGAAACATTTGGTATGAATTTACTGACATATGTGATTAGGCCTAAAAATCTTTCTAACGACTTTCTATCTTTAGGTGCTTCCATACCGGTAATAGCTTTAACTTTATTTTCATCTACGGTTATGCCTTTTTTGGATATTTTATGTCCTAAATAATAAATTTCACTTGTACTTATTTTACATTTCTCAAAATTTAATTTTACATTTTCTAATCTCAACTTGTTTAACACTACATTTAGTCTATCATCGTGTTCTTTTTGTGTGTTTCCCCATATAATTATATCATCAATATACACTTCAACACCTTCTATGTCTTCTAACATCTGTTTCATTTTTTGTTGGAAAACTTCAGAAGCAGAACAAAGTCCATAAGGCAATCTTAAAAATTTCTAACGACCAAAAGGAGTATTGAATGTGCATAGATCAGACGATCTTTCGGATAATTTAATTTGCCAAAATCCATTTTTTGTATCTAAAGTGCTAAATATTTTGGCTCCATTCAACTTAGCAGATATCTCTTCAAAAGTAGGAATTTGGAAGTGAGGTCGCATTATCGCCTCATTTAGATCTTTCGGATCAATGCACAGTCTCATTTCCCCATTTGGTTTGTTAACTATCACTAACGAGTTAACCCACTCTGTTGGCTTATTTATTTTTTAATTATTCCTAATTTTTCTTAACTGTCTAATTTTATTTTAAGTTTCGGTTTAATAGCTATTGGCACCTTACGGCATGCATGAATTTTTGGTACTGCATTTTTGGAAAGTTTTATATCATATTCTCCTTGAATACACCCTATTCCACTAAATAAATCTTTGTATTTATCTAATACAGACAAAGAAGTTTCAATATTATCTTTTACTGAATTTTCTCTATTTGACCTAACCTCACCTAATGCATTACTTTTTACATTATCAACCTTTTTAATTAAATTTAAATCAACTGACGTTGACAAACCTAGAATACAAGGAGCTTTAGCTTCTACTATGTAAAATTCTACAACCTTATTTTCTTTTTTATATTTTACTTGTAAATAACATTTACCAAAAATCTTTAATTGTTGACCTGTATATGAAGTCAATTTAGTATTAGTACTCTCTAATGAACTTTCATCTTGGATTTCATCAAATATTTCTTTTGTAATTATATTTACTTCTGTTCCTGTATCAATTTTAAAAGTAACTAACTTATTTTTTCTAACATTTCAGTGCACCACTGCTTACCATGACTTTTTTCAGAAATCACATTATTTCACCCAAAAATAGGTTATCACTATCACTCATGACAATATTATTAACTTTTTTATTTTTGCACATTTTTGCAAAATGATTTAAACTATTACACTTGGCACATTTCTTGCCAAATGCTGGACACTTGAACATTTTATGCTCATAACCACACTTAGAACAACACTTATTAATTTTCGTTGAAGGATTTCTTGAAGTACTGCTCTGTATATTTGAAGTATAACCATCCCTTCTTATCTGTTGTCTTCTTTGGTTGGAATGCGAAGAAAAGCAGCTGTTTGTTGAAGGTGAACTTTGGTTCCGATGCCATCTTTCCTGTTGATTGCTGTCCACTTTGTACACGTGTGCTTCTTTTCTTGATTCTGTAGAATGTATATTTTCAAGTTGTAACTTGGCCCTTTCTGCGGTTCTACAAATTTCTATGGCTTGATTTAGAGATAAATCTTTAATTCTTAACAGCCTATCTTTTATAGTTTTGTCTCTAATTCCTAAAATCAGTCTATCTTTAATTAGAGAGTCAGTTAGCTGAGCAAAATCACAAGTTGAACTTAATTCACGTAGTTCTGTCACATAATTATCAATTGATTCGTCCGTTTTCTGCTCACGTAAAAAAGATATGTGTCGTTCATATGTCACATTTTTATCAGGCACAAAATATTCATTAAATTTTTGAATGACTACATTTATATCATTTTTGTTTTCCGTCTCGGAATAAACAAAGTTATTATAAATTCTCAAAGCCTTATCGCCTATCGTACTTAATAAAAGAGCTATTTGGTACTCACTGTCTTCTTTGTTACACTTACTTGCTGTAATATATATTTGGAACTTTTGTTTAAAAAACAACCAATTTTCAGACATATTACCTGTCCACGATAGTTCCGACGGCACTTTGATATTCGGCATGTTTTGAACCGAGATAGACGATTTTTCGCTTTCACTTTTGCTTGTCATTCTTTATATTTTTAAACAATTTAAAACTTTAACTATACTGAAACTCTTATTTTATTATAAAAGACTGCCAAATTTCGAATACTATTTTACATACAGACCACTGGTCCTACCGACTGCGCCATGTCATGTCAGGTTTGGGCACTGAAATAATAAACGTGTTCTTCGGTTGATGTCTCGATTTATTCTGTCTGCTTGTGCCGCATCTGTTTACTTAGGAACAAGCTTATCTATTACACAAATATTCATTATACTTGTTTTTAACTGAGTTTAATAAAGAACAAGTTTTATACATTAAATATTAAGGAGATTTCATATACAGTGTATTTAGCAATATAATTAATAACATTAAATAATAATCAAGGTATTAGGGTGTAGTTAGTTTAGTAAATTCATTGTAACTTATCATTAAGTCAAATTCACAGGAAGAGTAAATTCTAAAATTAAATGTTAAGAAACTGTAAATGTTAAATAAGTTGTATAGTTTATTAAGAGCAATTTTCATTCCAAAGTAGTTTCAACCTTTATTGGTAAATTCAATTAAAATTCTAAATCTATATATATATAAAATCCAATGTATGTTTGTCTTCTGTTTGTCCTTTATGCGTTACCAAACCGTCCATCCGATTGCATAGTGAAATTTTGCATAATAACACAGGTTCGTTACCATACCGAAGCAGCTGGTTTAACTGAACAGTCTTTTTTTACCTCGTCTCTTGAAAAACGTGTGAATCCATTAAATAAAAGATTTCAGTTGGACTCTTTAGCTCAGGTGGAAGTTTATTACACTAAGACTTTATTTTTATGAATATGCTGGAAGATTCTGAAACTTTACTGCTATTTGATGACGCACAACGCAATACATCCTCCCTTCACTACTTACGTATACCCTACTATCTCGAAAAGTCTAGAGACGTTTATCGTAAAATAAAATGCATAAAGTTAAGTCTTTTATAATACTAGAATAAAATCACCTGTGACATCATACTTACATTTTCTTTATGTTAACGATTTGTTTGAAAACATTTTATATTTATGTCTTATTATCTAAGAAATAGTACATACAATAAGCTGAACAATCACCAAACGTAAAACGTAGGAGTTTTTCGAAACGTTAGTTTACATGCCGATGTGAGAACGCACTTCAGATTAAAAAATTACGTGTAGTGTTACATGAAGATAAATCGGGGATTTTCAAAGATTTTTCGGCGTGTATATAAAAACAATAAAAATAATGCGGTTTATTCAATTAAAAAAAAAAAAAATGTAACTATGTTCTTAAGACCACACGGGAAAAGTGTAAACTTTTTAAACACAACTTATGACATGAGGAAGCACAATGTTCATTTTTTAACACAACGTACGAAATGAGGAAGCACCTCCATTTCAGAGGTATTACTAATTAACCTACTACACATTGTATTAACATTAACAGATTAAACCTATGACGTAGGACAATTTGTTACACTTATATACCCAACTCAAATATACAGTACTAAACTAGCGAAAAAAAGCCTCCCGAGGTCGGCTGAGAAATGTCCTAGGGCAAAATGAATCTCCAGAAATAAATATCAATTGTATCATATTTAAAAAATAATAATAATGCCATCATTTTCTTTGATTTAAAAGAAAACGCACTAAATTCAGAAATAGGTATCAATAGAGTTTTAAAATAAAGCTAAACAAACTAAAAAAGAGTCCTTATAAATAAACCGATGAAATAAAAATGACAATTCTTATTTTGTTGATAATAAGGACATTTAGGGCGGTTTCACACGGACCACAATCGCGAGTAGGATGTGGGACCGACATGCGGCATTGCAATGCGACTATCGCTGAGAGACTTTCACACGAAGTCGCTTGTGATTGTGACAATTAAGGTTATGTACAAACTCTGCTGGTTCTAATCTCGGCAAGACCAAAACTTTGTTCAAACAGATTTAATAGAGCGTTTCACAAAATGCATGGTGAAATGCGTGACGGTAAAATCCGATTCACTTCCAGCAACAAGTAAACTATATCCTATTACTTTAAATGAGCAATTCTTGTATCTATCTTTGTATCTGTCGCTGATCTCGAAAACGGCTCTAACGAATTCAAAGAAATTTTGTATTTAGGTATAGTTTTGATTTTTAAGTACACCCATATAGTTGTATTTCGTGTAAAAACGCAATTTTTTGAGAAAATCTAATTTAAAAGTTGAAAAATTTTAACTTAGGGTCTTATGGGTTGCCATGTTGGTTACAAAATAACAACGAAATCTTATATTCTTAAATGAGCAATAATTGTATGTTTTTGCAGAATTTAATTTCGAAAACGGCTCTAAGGATTCCCTTGTAATTTGGTACATAAGTTATTTGTTACCCAAAAAGTCTGTTGAACTTATTGAAAATTACCGGAAAACTCGTTTTCTACATCTTTTTCTCAAATTAAAAAGTAAAATTTGTCCATTTAAAATACACAGCACAGCTGATGCATAATTTGTCCATTTAAAATACACAGCACAGCTGATGCATAAATGTTTTCAATGCCAGTACCATAATCAGATGTTTCCTTTAAAGTTGTGTGGTAGGCCTAATTTGTATCAGTAGTTACCATAGCAACTAATAAATATATAACACAGACGTTAAACAACAACAGCTTCTAAAACTTACACTTTATTGTGAAATGTTATAGGCCAAACCTAAAAAATCCTATATGGTATTTACACTCATTTGGGGTACGTTAAACTATAAACAAACAATCATTGAGTTAATTTTTTTTTTTTTTTTAAATTGTCAATCGATAAAAACATATCAATTAAACATATTTATTAAAATATTTTAATAAAATAATCTTTAAAGATAATTTTATAATTTGCTTTATCGGGGATATAAAACAAAGCTGATGGGGTCATAACCAGATCGTAGATCGGCTTCCAGCTAGTAGTAAATAAAGCGATCAAAACAGCTGCTTATAAACATGCCAATTTATACTGTTTTATCAGCTGTTCATTGGATAGTTTTTAATTACTGTTAAAAAACAAGCTGATGTATACTGTTTTAGCACGTTCGAATTAGAATAAATTGGGCCTGATTTAACAATTTATTTTGTCAAAAAAAAAAGGTAAACTTGGCAAATATGGATAAATTCTAATAGTCAATTTTGTAATATAGGCTTGGCTCATTTCTGAAATATAGTATTGAGGTTATGTTAATCCTGCAATAATTTTTACTATATTTAGGCCTGGTTTCAAAACTTTAGTTGACAGAAGATAGTAGAACTAGGACTAAAATCGTAATGAAAGCCTCTTAAGTTTCTAAATCATGTATTTGAGGTTATAATTAATCTTGTAATTTTTGTAATATATTTAAGCCTGGTCTCGTAATTTTACAAACCTATGTACAAACGAGCCAAAGATAAAGAGATTCTTTCGTGAATTTTCCAACTGCGAGCGAAGCGAAGCAGCCATCTGTTGCCGAAGGTCGATGCAGAGCCCCTGGTACTCTGTTATACACGCATGTATACACATTTTCTGGACGTGGTGCGACTACAGAAGTTCACACTTCAAAACCTAGTAGGCTTTACCAAAATAAATCGCCCCGGAGGCCACAAACTTATAAGTGTTGGAGTATACTTTTTCAAAGATTGATGCCCGAAGAAATGTGTATTTTCCTAGCTTAAAGTTGTAAATCTACAATTCAAAACGTTCTTTACAAAGTTGTTTACAAAATGTAGTTAACCCATCACATTCAAACTAAAGGAAGTAATAATATATTTATTATATTTTCCCTTATAAGACTGATTAAAATAATCCTATTTGAATGTCAGTTAGCTACGCCCGTTTCATCTACACAGAGACATCATCAGGCTTCGTCCTTGTCATGAATACAAAACTTCACATAGTAAAAACACGAACTCTTAAACACAATACACATTAAAAAATATAAAAACCACTGAGTTCACTATATGAGTTATAATAAATATAAGTTTTTGGTCCGTATGCATCCTACTACCTTGTCTTCATTCAGTTGACTGAATTATTTATCTTGCTCAAGGAGTAAGTGTATCATATATTGCGTTGGAGGCAAAGTTCAATTTGTCATTTAGTAGGATGTCAGGATCTCGTTTGTTGTGGGAATAAATTTGGAACTCTTCTAATATATCTAGCAATTTTCCCTTTCTGCACTTACGAAGAATTTCAAGATTGGAATCGATATTACTGTAATCATGGTTATTATCTATACGATGTTCTGCATATTTAGATCTTTGGTTTAGTGCTGTTTTATAGCTCAGTATGTGTTCTTTGAATCTTTGTTCGAAAATTCTACCTGTCTACCCTATATATAATTTATTACAGTCGTTACATGAGAGTTGGTATACTCCTCCGTCATCAAAACCATCTGTAGTGATTATGGACCCATTTTTAGCGAATTTCCTTAGGAAAAATGAGCTATTGCAGTGGCCCTTATGGTAAGACCCAAGGTTGGGAGTAGTAAATGAGCACCGATCATAGTCCCCAGAACACGTTTTGGAGTGTCATTAAAAATTACATATATTATATGTAATTATATATATATATATGCCTATGTGTTCGCACTCTAGCGGCCGCATTTTAAGTCCGATTTGGTTTAAATTTGATACACATGATGGTTGTCTACGTCGCTCGGACGAGTTCGCTAGCTAAATAAAAATCCACTAACTGGAAGCACGTTTTTTGACCGGAAGTAACTATGTTTTGAGATTTTTCCTACGAGAATGAATTTTGAAGAGTTTTTTCTAAAAATATAAATGTCAGATGTTATTCTGCACATTTTGTTTTTTTTACGCGACCTTATAGCTCGCTTGGTTCCCCCAAAATCGATAAAAACGTGAAATACCATAGAAGTACCCGGTTCAAAGCCATGTGGTGGATTCTATTCTACCGTGGGGTCGGCGTGCGAAGCACGCGATGCATTGCGTATTGAAGATACTCCCAATACGGGGGTTGGCGTGCGAAGCACGCAATGCTCTGTGTATTGAAGATAATCCCAATATGCGGAATGGCGTGCGTACCATTTTGCAGCTATTTAGCACCGTCGTGAATAGACCTATTTCCCAAGTGGTTGCTTGAAACCATAAAACATAGACCTTCATTTTGATTTGGAAATTTGCTCAACTCACGTCAGCGGTTCAGCTGCGTGGTCGAATTATTATTTATTACATTTTGGAGTTTATTACTAGTACGGTATGTTAAAGAGTATCCCTGTTTGCGGAAAATATTGTTCATTGAGTGTTCAAGTGACTATGGTTATATATTTTATCGATTCTAAAGACTCAGGTGGCATAAGTTGTTTTTTTAATTTGAATTTTTCTTTTGTTTACTGATACATCTATCAACAATACATTGTATCGAGGCATTGTATTTGGCAGTAGCGATACATTTGATACAATTTATTTCCTTGATAAATTCGGCATGTTCCATAGGTATATTTAGTGCTCTTTCCTCAAAACTATTATAAGCTGCTAATTTATGGGTTGTGGGGTGATTAGAAGTTAAATGGATGGCGTGATCAGTTTGAGTAGGCTTTCTGTAAACTTTAAATCTTGTGCTTGTTGTGCTTTAATGATGGTGACTCCAAGTAGTTCAACTCATTATTGTTTTCTGTTTCAGCTGTCATTTAGATCATTGGATGGATCTTGGTTGAATTGGTTTAGTTGTCGTTTCGTACCATAAACATATTATATCATCTAGTTATCGCAATATATAATTTTGTTTTAGAATTTATTAAATTTATTCATGTTGTATTTGTTTTCAATTTCTAAGAAAGATATCAACCAAAATTCCAGACAAATTCGAGACAAATCCCATTGTTAAGTTTTGGTTCTGAATAAACATATCATCATGGAATTGAAAGTAGTTTTGGTTCTGGTGGTCTGGAGTCTGCTATAACAGACTAACCCACACCCTTTCAGCTAGCTCTCCTCCCCCCCCCCCCTTCCCTTTTTGACTACCAAAACCATGAGTAAGCAAATTATTCTTTATTGCAAGCCATAAAGTAGGTTCACTGTCATTACTATTTGTATTCCATCTGTTATTATTATATTTATATGTGTAAGTTCCCTGCCACATCGTGTTAAGAATTTATTATTAAAAAGGACTAACGCACGTTTTGTGTTATGACTATGACTATTAATTATTCAACAAAGAGATAACAATGTTAAAACTTAACCAATGTTGTTGCTTTTAACATATTGAGCAAAAGAATAAATAAGTTAACTAACATTCCAACTGATAATAAATCAGAAATAAAACAGAGACAGTGATAAAGTACTGGTGTGAAAGCAGGAATGCACTGTAATTATTTTGTCATTTTACTCCTAAACCGAGCTCGCTATTTAATTAATTACAGCAATTAACTGTGTCCTGTAATAGGCAGGGCTATCTAGAACACTGCATATTCATTTTGAAATACTAAATGGAATTTGATTACGCAGTAGAAGGTAACTAGCAAAAACTTATATATTTGAATATACTTTGATACATTATTAAACATTGCCAAAATGGGTAGGCTTTAAATAATATGAATTTGAACAAAATTAAAGTTATCATCACAGTTACCATAAAATTGATTTACACTGCGTCTAAGAGAGTGCCGGCGTAACTAGACCGATTGGTTCACCACCGACACACACCCAATTCAAGAGGAATGGGAGTCATCTAAACCTAGCATATCCTCTGCCCTCAAGAAGCCAATCCTCCACATGTGCGACACCCAAACACAGAAGTGCCCGAGTGGGCCTGGAGAGCACACTTGGTAACATTTTTGGCTACACTACGAACAACCTGCCCCGAAGTCTAGAACGGTAAAGCCTTATACGGTTTCAGCTTCTTTTCACGTTCCGCAAGGGACTTGGCGGGATGCATCCAGGTTGCCCGGTATTCCGTACCGTAGATAATCACAGATACAGCTCCAATAAGCTATACAGATATGGCGTGTATTCAACAGCCATTTTAATTGTTTATTATGCAATGTGTGGGAGGGTGTGTGTTTTTTTTTCGTTTTGCTTTCTATCGGCAGTATTTTACGTCCGATTTGGTGCTCACATCGGTTTTCTAAGATGCAAGGACGAGTTCGTTAGCCAAACAATTCCAACAAGTGAAAGCACATATTTTGACCGGATGTATTTTTTTTAGATTTTTCGTACTGAAATTAAACTATTTTGGGTTTTATCTAAAAAAATTTAATATTTTGCCAATTTTTTTTACACGACCTTACAGCCCGTTTTGTTGAGTCCCCCAAAATCTATCAAAACGTAAAATATAATAATTCGACCACGCAGCTGATCCGCTGACGTGAGTCGAGCAAATTTCCAAAATTAAGTTTATAGGCCTATGTTTTAGGGTTTTAACCAACAATTTGGGAAATAGGTCTATTCACGACGGTGCTGAATAGCTGCAAAATGATTCGCACTCCATTCCGCATATTGGGAGTATCTTCAATACACAAAGCATTGCGTGCTTCTCGCGCCATTCCGCATATTGGGAGTATCTTCAATGCACAAATCATTGCGTGCTTCGCACGCCAACCCCCATATTGGGAGTACATTCAACACACAAAGCATTGCGCGCTTCGCACGCCAAAGGTCACGTAAAAAAACAAAATGTGCAGACATCCTACATTTATATTGTATAAAAAACTCAAAAACAAATTCATTCTCGTAGGAAAAATCTCAAAAAAATAGTTACTTCCGGTCAAAAAACGTGTTTCCGATTGTTGGATTTTTTGGGTTAACGAACTCGTCCGAGCGACGTAAACAACCAACATATGTACCAAATTTGAACCAAATCGGACTTAAAATGCGGCCACTAGAGTGCGAACACATATATATATATATATGATTTTTAATGACACCCCAAAACAAGTTCTGGGGACCAAGATCGGTGCTCATTCGCTACTCCCGACCTTGGGTCTTACCATAAGGGCCACTACAATAGCTCATTTTTCCTATGGAAATTCGCTAATAAAAGTACCCGGGTCAAATTCCCAACGTGGGCATTTCCGGTTCAAGGCCGACGGCCGGGACGCTTCCGCTGTGAGAGGAACGAAACAGCCCGTAAGCCAGGACTGGAGGCTGAGGTGCAAAGGAATTCTACTAATATATTTGTACACGCAGGCAGCTATTTAGAAAAAAATTCCTAAATGGTTGGTACCATAAAACATATAAACTTTAATTTTGGAAAATCGCTCAATTCACTTCAGCGGTTCAGTTGCGCGGTCGAATTATTACTCCTAAATTGGTTTTTAATTTACTACAACTTATCGAGAAATGTGACTGCTGATGTGTAGCTGCTTACTCTGTGCCGGTACTGGAGATGCATCCCCTGCAACTTGACTTTATTCTTCAAGTTAGTACCATCATTGAATTAAAAGTGAAGATTTTTATGCGTGGTTTACTCCACTAGGTTCTACGGCCGGTAAGATTGATATCGTCTTCCGCCTTCCGAGCCGATGGCCGGATTTCATCTAGGCAGAGGCCTTCGCAAGGTACTATCATCAGGAGCCAGATGGATCAAGGTTTTTTAAAGAGGTGTTTACTCCTCTATCCCTCCTCCTTTCACAAGATGGGACCTCGGGCTTAGGTCCGGTACAGCGGAGTTTCTCCTGGAATTATGGTTCACTCTGCACTAAGCATTATGTGATATCAACTCCGAGTGTACGTCCATATAATATAACAGCTGATTTCGCCCATCATCTGTAATACTTAAACAAAACTTAGCGTAGATTATACTTTGGGGTTATGTTTACAACTTCAATCATTATAAGTCTTGCGAAGTTGGTGTTTTTTTAAATATGAGTTAAGATTTGCTTTGAGGTTAAAAATTGAATATAAATACAACCTTTTATTACCAATATATTCATTTTTACAAGTTTAAACAATCTATATATATTAAAAGAATTTGGTCAAAACCTATTTCCAATCGCCCAGCCTCTCCTAATGGACCGATTTTGATGATTTTTGTTTTAAAATGTGTCTTATTACCTGTAGATATGTCATCAAGCATTTACCGAAGTCCTAGGACATTAGGGCTACGCCCCAGTGGCCCTCAAAGTTTCAATGTTAATCTTATGGAAGGTCAATCTTAAGGAAGAAGAAGAAATATTTCTTTTGATTTTATCAAGGACACAAAAACAGCTGTTCGTATGAAAAGCTTAAAACAGCTGATTTTGATCAACAACTGATTTGGATCAAATCAGTATCAAATGTAGTATTACCTTTTTGAGGTTACATTGACAAACTAAAAACAAACACAAACAAAAATCAACGAAAAATGCTAACTATATTTTAATTCAATTCAAACATTGGTTGTTACAAACCTATTATATATAAAACAGCTAATTTGGATCAAAAACTGAACATAATCATTCACAGATATGTCAAGTCTTATATATTATCATCCATTCAGCCGCTATTCACCCGAGAAGGAGCCCCGGTATACAATCCTTCAAATTTCCCATGTTAATCTTATGGAGATAATGTTTAATGAGTTTGAGTCAGCTGCCAAATAAAACAGCTAATTTATGCTCGGTCACCTATGTACAAACGAGCAAAAGATTAACGAGATTCTTTATCAAATTTTCCACCTACGAGCGAAGCGAAGCAGCCATCTGAGGCCGAAGGCCGAGCCGGGGTTGGGACGCGGAGCGTCCAGGGGCAGAGCTCCTAGTATATATTCATTCGTTTAACTTCGGAAACATCTTCGTATAATATATAAACATATTCCGTTATTAATTTCATCATTATAATATTAATAACTTCTAAATCATTTGATCTATCACTAGATAAAACAATTAAAATATAATATTTTTATCTTTATTTGGATATATAATAATGAATATAAATACAAAGTTATAACAAATAGGCCCACAGTTTTCCAATCCTTATATTTGTACACAATTAATTACCAAGTTAAATGTTTGAACCCATTTGAGTAAAAAAAATCCACGTCAACAATAAAGTCTGTTGTTTTTAAATAGTATTTTTTTGTTGTAAATTAATTATGTACTTCTGATGTGTATCCAACTAATCTGTCTGTGATTTTTCACGGGGGCTTACTAGTTTTAGTAATAATTTTGAAATTAATTTGTAACTTTCAATTAACAATCAATGATGTTTGTTACTTTTTTTTACAAATTTTACTTTCTCACTATACTATAGTATAGAGAAAAGTGATCGCAAAAAAATCGATATTGAGATTTTTGTGGAAATATCCGTTTTGGGATTCCCTGAGTCCAAAAAAGTGGTTTGTACAAAATGTCTGTCTGTATGTATACAAAGCTAGAGAAAAAACTATTTCGAAGACATTTGCACCAAACATGTCAATAAGGCCTGTATAGATGCACGAAAAAACGAATTAAGGTTTTGAAAAACAACCGTCTTTTTGGCCAAAAAACCCCCCAAAAATCAGGTATAATTTTTGTATAAAAAAACGGCTCTAAAGATTTTCATAAAATTTGGCTTATGTGTAGCCCTTAATGTACCCTACCATATACAAAAAACCGCATCTTCTGAAAATTCTCGTTCAGCTAATAATAATAATAACTGATTTTGGGGGTTTTTTGGCCAAAAAGGGGGTTGTTTTTCAAAATTTTTCTAATTCTTTTTTCGTGCATGTATACAGGCCTAATTGACATGTTGGTGCAAATTTGTTCGAAATCGATCGAATGGTTTTCTCTCTAGCCAATAATAATAATATTTATTATTTACGCTCCTCCTTTAATGTATCCTCTCGCCTACTTTAATACAATTATGAAGTCACAGTGAATCTGTTTAATAATTTAAATATGTTTGTGAGAAAGTATGTGCCAGTTTCTGGTACCGTTTATTATCTTTACAATACAGTATATTATCGACAGAAATCACACACTGGTTACACGTCCAATACCGCTATCATAATATTACATTCTACGAGAGGTTATACATGATTATTATGATGATTAGGTTATACACTCAAAGTTATACGGACAGTCCAATTTGCAATGTGCTTTGACTAATTAGTGTCAATCTATGAGTCACTCTTGTGGTTCAATGATGTTACTTTCACATGGTGGTATAGTGGTGAACCTATAATGTATTTGTAATTAACTATATTACTTTGTTAATTGATATTGCAGGTAAATATCAAATATTTACTAGTTAATTAAATGTCAAATTTGATATAAATTTCAATCAGATTAAAATGAAATAAACCAAGAGAAGCAGATAACAATTACGAGTTTAAAGGATCTGGTGTAACTGATTGATTACGAACAAGACCAGACTAGTCATGTCGGCTTGAAGAGATATTGTAATAAAATCAGGGATCTTCCCAACATCTGTATAAATAAAAATATTAATGTGCGTTTGTTCAAAATCGCTAATCTCCTAGAGTTTTTTACCGATTACTTTAAAATTTTGACACAACGTTTCATTAGAATACACGCATGTGTTTATATGTTTTTTTTAAAACAGCAGAATTGTTTAAACATAAAAACAACAAAGAATATAGGGCCTATTCAATATTTAACAAAAATGTAAGCGCCATCATGTAAGGTGTCCAAAAAGTCCCACCCTATTATTTTTTTTACTAATGGAAATAGACAGATTTGCTTTTTGGATTGTTAACATGAACAAAAATGTAGTTTTTGGTGTGTCGTAAATTTCAACCCCTCCCCCAAAAATGGGGTATTTTGGGGGTAAGTCGAAAATTTTAAATGATAACCCTTATTGACATCTCATTTTAAAAGTCTTGATAAAAGAAGAAGATTGGCGCAAACCGGAGGTCTGTATGTTGACTCAACATAAAGGCCATCGAAGTTATAACTTTTCCCCATTTAAATAACATTGAAATGTTAAAGATGATACATCTGTTATTTTTTACAAGGATTTCATCCAGTAGGTCACGCAATCTAAGTTATAAAACATAGTAATTAATACAAAAAAAGTAAAGGTAAGCCCTCTGGAATTCCCAGGTATGTTCCCCCAACCACCTGGTATGTTTATTGTTGATAGAGTAATCATCTGTTTGCTCTAATATTTCTATTAAGAGCTGATTTTAAACTGTGAATCAATTAATTGTATTTCTAACTTTCAGGTTAGGTTTTTATTAAAGTATAGACCTGAGCCTTGCTGGTTCTTTTAACATTTATTATACAGTCGTGGTCAAAGAAATTGCATCACCTAAAAAAAATTGTTATCTTTTTGATCCTAAACGTGTAAACAAATCCTAAATAAATGTATTGCAAAGCCTAAGAATAAAGTTGAGCTTAAACAGGCAATCGAAAACGTGTGGAATGAGGAGATTAGGGACGAAATCATAAAAATATGATCGACTAAATGCCAAACAGGATCGCCTCAGTTATCTCGACTAATGGCGGTTTGACAAAACACTAGTTTATATTAATATTTCAATAAATATATTGTTATTGTTTTTATACAATTTTTGCAAATAAATTCATATGAGTATGGAAAAAACAATTTTTTCTTAAATTTCTCGTTAATACTAAAAATTTTATTTATCATTTTAAGGATATTATTTATTTTTTTATTTTGCTTTTAACCATTTTTCACGGCTCATAACAGACTCTTTTCCTTTGCAAAACATTTAAAAATTATTAAAAGGTAAGAACAACATTGGTTTAAGGAGATCCTTCATTATTTTTAAGTGATGCAATTTCTATGACCACGACTTACTGTTGTTATAAAATATACAAAATAATTGGATTTAACATTATTTACCATCTTAGCTATGATGTTATTATTAATCCTACACCTTTATTATAAAGAAAACATAACATAGTGACGTGTGCAGAAGATTCCAATGGGCAGGGGTCTCCCCTAGTTTAGAAATAAATATCTTTATATAGGTACTTACCCTTTTGTGGTTGTTATTTTTAATGGCATACCGTGTTGTATTACATTACTGGCATCTTGCAATTCGTTTTAGGGAATTTCCACAGCAAAGATGAGGTATTGCAGTGACTATTTTTGCGAGACGTAAGGTCGGGAGTAATCAATGAGCAGCGATCTTGGTCCCCAGAACACATTTTGGTATGTAATTGAAAAATGTACATGCGCAATCTAACGACCACATTTTATGTCAGATTCGGTACACACGTTGGTTTTCTAAGTCACTCGAACGAGTTTGTCAGCCAACAAAATCCAAAAACCTGAAGCACGTTTTTTGACTAAAAGTTTGTTTTTTTAGAGTTTTCGTACTACTGTAGAATTAAACTATAGCAAAAATAAATATGTAAGGATTTTTTTCATAAAACATTTATAAAGTGTTATATTTGTGATGGAAATTTTACAAGTTGTTATATAAAATAAAAGTTATGACAACGAATATTCAAAGCGAGAAAATTTATATTTTTGGGCAAACACTTTTTGCGAGAAACTTGTACATAAATCGTTGAATTAACTTTTGCATTTGTAACTATTTTCTGCACGACCCTTTGTTCTGTCAGAAGGAAGGTAATTCGTGTGAAGAATACATGGTGGTTGTTTGTTGTTTGGCATAGTTTTGGATCGACCCCGGTTTTTCCGTATGCCTGCCAGATAATACTATATTGTTTTAATCATACTGTGTTTAAAGTTTTAGGTTTATATTTTTTCACGTTGTATATAGTATACAATAGTGTAGTAGTATGCACATAGCATATACTATATTTTGTTTTTGTTTTAAAGAACATAACCTTTTTTTATGCGGGGTGATATTTATTTTACAAAAAAAAACTGTTTTATAGACTATATCCACTATATTTTTTAAACACGATGCAATTTGTGCGATTTCTGGTTCTGTTTTTGTTTAGTATTTTTTGTGACTTTTACAACCGTGTCGTAAAGGTAACCCCCTTTTTGTGTGTTTCTTTGATTGTTGTTTGTGCTCTGTTGTGGTGCAGTTGAGAATTTCGACAACAGGAAGAACAAGTTATAAAAATAAGGTTTGTGTGGCCTATAAAACTTAAATAAATTTTTTGTAAAATAAAAAGGATGATTGAAAGGTATCTCAGCAATTACTTTCCGAAACTCCTTATTTACTCACATCTGCAATTGAAACTGTTGGTACCCGCTATTAGGATTTAGCCCCCCCCCCCCCTCAGTTGGGTTAGATAGCGGGTGAAGGTAGGAAAGGAAAATCAAACTCTGGACAGTTTTCTACTATATAAAAATGTTTTTTTTTTTTTGTTAGTATCACTTTTCCCATATCTCGTCCAACCTTATGAGTTTTCACAATTCTTTTTTGTACATTGGATTTAGAAATAATGTTGCAATTTAGATAAAAATAAACTCCTATAAAAGTGAGTGTTCTTGTAACAAAATAGTATAGCGCATGCGCATGGTAGTGTAGAATAACTATAATTTTAAAGACATATGTGTTACATTATTGATCAGCTGTCACACAGGTCAATAAACCCCACTTCAGACAATGT
Source organism: Philaenus spumarius (assembly GCA_018207615.1). Taxonomy (NCBI): domain Eukaryota; kingdom Metazoa; phylum Arthropoda; class Insecta; order Hemiptera; family Aphrophoridae; genus Philaenus; species Philaenus spumarius. Next base: position 303,419 of record JAGFPH010000785.1, read on the forward strand.
AAAAGATGATTTCGCTCTTCATCTGAAAAACTTTAACAAAACATAGAATACTTTAGGGTAATGCTTATAAGTTTACAAATTCAGTCAAAACAAACGTCTTATAATGTCTGGATGTCGGTTGCTTTTGTAGTCTACATGATTTGAAAACTAATGTAGGCTATAATATGCTATATGATCGGATTTGAGGTTAGAAATCGTTTAAAATGTATGAAATTGCACAACCTTTTTGATAATTTAATTCTTTACAGATTAAAATACAACTACAAACATGAAACCATGTTTTAAACTGTCGCTATCTTGGGCTATTCGTCAGAATTATTGCTATTTTAATAGAATCGTAAAAGATTGAGGTTCTGTTAATTTACAAATATAAACTTACTGTCGATGAAAACTGAAAAAGATAGCAATACTATAGTTTTACCAAAATTATTGTATTTTAAATATTTGGGGTTAAAATCGTTGATTTAAGAAGACCTAGATTTAAATTTTTGATTTAAATAAATGTATATATAACATTTTTAATGACACCCCAAAACGTATGTTAGGTATTTCCAAGAACCGTGGATGTTTTACTCAACGAGCTCTTTATGGCATTCTTCAAATAAGCCGCCATTTTGGGTTGAGATTAGAACTTATTTTCTTGGATTAGATTTTTTCTTAGATAGATTCTTTTTTTTCCATTTTGGGATATTGGCAAAGTTGTGATACTAACCAATAAGTAAATGTTGATGTCATCGGTCAGTAAGAAGGAAATACTGATTCAGGGAAATGTGCAATTATTGCAAATTTCCCGAAGAAAACGCGTGTTTATAAACCAGTCGTTAGTTAATACCTTGGTTTCCGAATATTTGGTAAGTAATTCCATTTGCTTGGACCCCAAGTTCCCACCGTGGCAATCAAATACAAACCTGCAGCGCAAAATGGTCCACAAAAACAGATATCAAAAATGTCTTGTCAAAGAGAACAGACTGCTTAACACACTTGCGCTCGTCGTTCGACAATTAATTGACCAACTAGTTAACAAGGACTTGACTCACAGCTAGACGGAGCCAACAATAATTTCTCATCCCGATAGCTCTAATTAAGGTCAGACTACGCATGTGTTCAATAACCCATTTAATTTATTTTATTGATAGTCATATCTGGTTTTCTGGAGTAGGTTAGCATACAAAAATCTCGAGCACTTTTACATTATTATTAGAAACTGAAATGTTAAAAATATGAAATATCTTTTACACCACTTTTGTAGTAACAGTTTCATTCTACTTGCATTGAAAACTAGTTTTGTAGTTATATCGAATTTCAACGCGATTTACTTAGTTTATGGATTCATGGGGACAAATTGGGATTAACTATTAAAATTTTAATAATTTCAATTATAACAAAACATGCATCCTTAAAATTGTAAAAAAAAACTGTCCTAATTCCATTCTTTTTCGAACATTCTTTTCTGTGAATTTATACATACTATATGAATAAATAATTCATAAAAATATCTCTATATTCAAGTAAAAAACAATCATAGCTAATCAAAATACTGAAATCGCTATTAGGTCAATTGACTTTTACCCGTTCAAAAAATTAAGACAACGGTTTTCCAACTCTTCAACTCTGAAACGTAAGAAAATAAATTATAACTTTGTTAAATTCTTTAAATATCAAAGTAGTTTACTCGAAACAGAAAATTAATAACTCCTTTAAATTTTACAAAATTTTTTTTGTAAAATTTAATGGAGTTATTAATTTGATGTTTAACTACTTTTATCTTTAAATCGAAATTATTACCACTTTCTGGAAAGCTTTGGCCATGTGCTTTCAAATGAGAGGTTAAACATTTGTATAACTTATATTTCTTAAAGGGTGAGAGAATATTTACCACAGTGTAATTATAATTTTAATGTTTGCTGTTGTATTAATGTTCAACCGTTTTAAAAATCTGTAAAAACAATAAAAAGGAAAACCTATACTGATAGAGCTGAAGATTAAAATATCTGCTCAACACTAAACTTATCTTTTGATTTGTCAAGTATTTTACTCATAAAAATCAACAATCATTAAAAGTGACTTGAAAATGTTTAACATTTTAAATTGTTTATTTGAAAATACACCGCACATTTTTTTACGCAACATCTTTATTTCATTTCATTTCAGACAATTACCATTCAGTATAGCAGACAGTCGCCTATATTTTTGTCAGTATAGTAGACAATAGCCTTTATTTGTTCAGCATAGTTGACAATAGCCTATATTTGTTCACTATTGTATGCAATCACCAATATCAGCATAGTTGACAATCGAATATATTTGTTTCCTATAGTAGACAATCGCCTATATTTGTTCAGCATAGTTGACAATCGAATATATTTGTTCCGTATAGTAGACAAAAGCCTATATTTGTTCAGCATAGTTGACAATCGAATATATTTGTTCCCTATAGTAGACAATCGCCTATATTTGTTCACTATTGTAG
>JAGFPH010000785.1:319133-349912 GCA_018207615.1 Philaenus spumarius
TAATAATAAATTGACAGTAAACAAAACATGTTCTGCTGCTTGACACTTGCCGGTTTTACCCAGTCTAATAATGGTGGGTCCATATTTGATGGAGAATGGAACGGTCCTAATAACTTAGGAGTAGGAATAATCCCCCGAATCAAAACTGGCTCTCCTAATATAAAGAACATTAACAATTTTATAAACAAAATGTCAGCTTTTCACTAATTATATCCAACAAAGGCCTATTTTTCCCTTTATTGGCTTGGCTAAAAGAAATCATATTGTGTGTTTATCTCTGCAATAATAAAAATACCAGAAAATAAATAAATAATAAAAAAATAAAATAAATGTTTACGTCTATTTTACCATTGTAATACCCATAATTAGAGCAGCTATACAAATAAAAGTCCAAACAATAGGCCTTTACTGCAGAATGACCGCTGATATGCCAACGGGCTGATCCGGCCCTCGAGGACTCGTACGCCCCGCGCCGCGCCATCTCCCTTTGCTAGGCCGATTAAGTCAACTGTCTGCACTTAACATTTATAAAACTTATATCAATATAAAGATTGCAAAATACCCTAAAAGTTTTATTTGAGCCATTTTTTCATAACTTGTCTCATATTAATAAAAAATAGCTAAACATGTAATTATTGTAATAGAAAAGTTAAAATTTTAACATTAAATTTAAAAATACACGGTAAATAATTGTTTTATAGCTTAAACGCAAAGAACATTTTTGATAGAGAATATTATAAGGATTACAATAACGAAAAAAATTACTCTATCGCTTTTTATCTCTTAGATATTGACAAAATAAAAAATCTTTCAAAAGTAAACTTTAAGGGGGGTAGGGGGGAAAGCAAGAGGGGGAGGGGCGGGGACTTTTCAAAAAATATTCCTTATATAATCAACTAACATCCATGAAAAAATCAGCTTTTCACTAATTAGTTCCCACTCAAACCCTTTATTGACTGGGCTATTAGGTCTTTATAAGTCACTGCAATAGATATCTTTCCTTCAGAAATTCGCTAAACATAGGCTACTATCGAATATGCTATCGGGTATAAAATGTTAACATTTTAAACGGGTTCGTGGTATTGGACATTTTTATTATGTGCAAATTGTAGGTGTGCATGATTTTTGTGTAGCCTACTCACAAAACTGCGAGCACCGAAACTCTTACAGTTTCCATACACTTTCAAGCAATATGTTTTATTAATATTGTGCACAGAAACAGCTCGAAACTTGTATCACTTTACTTCAATGGCATCACTACTGTCATTTTAAACATAAGGGCTGGATACATTATTTAGAAGCAAATCTAAATGCTTTTCACCAAGAACTTTCATATATCAAGTATGTTATTCCAATACTAACCAATTAAAAGTCTTATTATTATTATCTATATCTCTAATCTCAAAATCGTTGTTTAAAATCGTGTTGTTCAAAATCGCTTATCTCTGAAAGTTCTTCAACGATTACTTTGAAATTTTGACACAACGTTCCATTTCAATACAAGCGAGTTTGTATATACTTTTTGAAAAACAACAGCTTCTATTGAACATAAAAACAATAAGAAATATACTCAACAAAAATGTAAGCGCCATTACATATGTTTATTGACTATAATAATAACAGTAGTCAGCTGTTTCCTATAACATTTTCACTCAGCTGATTTCAAACCTAAAACAATTATTTGTATTTCTAACTTTTAAGATAGATTTTGTTAACAACGCCATCTGTTGAAGTAAAAACAACACAAACTATACCAAATATATTAGGGCAATAAGAGCGCCATACTAAATAATAAATAAATAAATATTTTTATTGTTGATAGAGTTATCAGTTGTTCGCTGTAATATTTCCATTAAGAGCTGATTTCAAACTGAGAAGCAATTAATTATATTTCTAACTTTTAGGTTAGGTTTTTACTAAAGTGTAGACCTAAGACTTGCTGGTTCTTTTAACCTTTATTATAACTGTTGTTATAAAATATAGAAAATAATTTCATTTAACATTATTTACCATCTTAGCTTTGATATTAATCCTACACCTTTATTATAAATAATACAAATAAAGTATGCCATCACTAAGTGTGTAGAAGGTTCCAACGGGATTGGCGTGCGGAGCACGCAGGGGTCTCCCCTAGTTATTAATAATATTAATTAATTATTAATAATTATTATTATTATTTTTTAGCAATAATTTACATTAACTACAGGAGCAATTATTTTATACTTGTGATTTATGGCAGTAGAATTGAGTAATCTCAATACATTATGCATAGAGTATATAAAACCGTTTAGTGAAAGCCAGAATCGCTAACTCGGCTTCAATCACTACGAACTTGGCATATAAAACAGGAAGCGGTTCCCCTAAGCATAAGAGTATCAAATTCTTTTTTCTGCCTGTTTTCACTAAACAAGTGCATGCTATTAAAGTATAAGATTATTTTTTTATTCAATTACGTTACTGCAATTATAATGCGTCTTAACACAAATTGACGATTTATAACAACTAGTGGACCCGGCAATGCTTCGCTATTGCTTGATTTAATTTTATGGGTGGTTATCCCATTTCATCCCGTTGGCTTAAGTAATCCATTAAATCTTTTTGTTTGTAGTGACCATATGTTCTAAATAAAATGTAATCGTGTGCTTAAACCACACGGGAGATGTGTAAACGTTTTAACATGTCTTAAAAAATGAGGAAGCACACAATTAATTTACATTTTTAGGTTAGGCCTAAACTAAAATTAATTATTAAAGAGTATACATTCGAATCAACTGTTTTAACTATTATTTTATTTTATTGGTTGCTATGGTAATGAATGTAAATACATTCAAGAAACATGTGTTGGTCCATCAGTCTAGGCCTAACCTAAAATTATTTTTTGTGTTTAATTTTAATTTGATGTATTCCTGATGCATTATTATATAAAAATATTAGCTTTTTACACTTCTTCATTATTTAAACTTTAACTGTGCCAAATTACATACTCCTCCGTCCGCGTAATTTTCGTAAAAAGGGGTACAAAGTTTTTGCTTCACATGTTAATATACAGTGTGTAAATTAAGTATCGAAACAAATATGTATTTTTCAAACTAAAATAGGTACAAATATTTTGTTTGTGGCATTGACTCTTAACAAACGTTCCTGATTTTCTGACATAAAAAAAAATTTCAACCCCCTAAGGTCATATTTTAGGTCAAGCACTTTGAAATAAACATTTTTTGTCTCTTGAAATTTTTTTCTAAAACTCTTCCTTTTCGAGATATTAGCAACTTTATGTCGATTTATTTCAACACGTTTAGGGCCGCCATTTTGTTTTGGGTGGTCCGATCTTTATTTTCTTTATGTCATTTTCCTAGTCTTAAATAGACCTTTAAAATGAGGTATCACATGACCATACTTCCCATTTAAAAATTTAAGTTACCCCCTACCCGCCACCCCCTTAGGGGGATGAAATTTTTTTTACGTGAGAAAATCAGGAACGTTTGTTAAGAGTCAATGCCACAAACAAAATATTTGTACCTATTTTAGTTTGAGAAATACATATTTGTTTCGATACTTAATTTACACACTGTATAGATTATTCCGTAATATGAGTACTTTTAAGTTATTTTTGTAAACTGATTCGTTTTACAACCTCAGGTTATTCCCAATGATAGGAACAACTACCGTTAGGAGTTTCTATCTGAATTTTACAAATGATTTGTAAATGACTTTTGTTTGGACGTGGTTACTTATGATGGTGTACCGGAGGCGACCCGTGCCGTAAGCCACCCATAAATTTGTCATAGTGTAACTAGCGACCAAACACATCTGTCTTTCCAGGAGGCAATGTCAAACACAGAATTCTTGGACTAATTCATGGAGCAGTGGGTAAAAAACCCTACCATATTTGGAGTATTTGGAATGTTCACGAGCAGCGTCACTAGCGACCCAACACATACAGTTACTTTAAGTCATGACAAAGCCATAAAGCTGATTCTTTTTTAAGTAAAAAATAAATCAAAATCAAAAAAATATGGTTGCTTAAAATAAAACCCAAAACCTTCCCATTGTAGCAGCTGGAAACTAGAGATATGCTACTAGATAGGTCTCTAGGCTAATATGTGGCTCTGGCAGACTGTAAATGTTTCTTAAACGTGCATAGGGTTTATAAACTAGGAGTACATTAAGTTAAAACGACGTACCGTAAAAATTCTTCTCTCGAACAATGGGTCGGATGAGGCACTGTAAGCTGCTAGCTAGGTCGCTACAGCCACGATATTTGCTGGGTCGCATCCGGCACGTAACTCTTATGATTGACCTACCTACCTGAGAAAAGGGGGAGAATGGGTCTGTTCACGGATACTGTTATCCGTGGGTCTGTTGAATAAAAAGTAAGCAAAAGCTCTTAGCATTTAGTCTTAGCTTTAGCTTTCACTATTAAGTCAAAGCTTTTAGTCTTAGCACTTGGTTAAAGTGAGGTGAATAACCTTTAGCTAAGGCTAGTTATCAAAAGCGGGAACTTTTTAGCCAAAACTTAAAATCTGTCATATGTTGTTTGAAACAATTTAAAACAGCTGTTGCAGTTTGAGGATTGATGTCATTAGAACTCATTAAATAGGCTAGTACAAAATGTATAGCTCTGCCGATGAAGAAAATATCACAACAAACGAAAGTTTAAATAAAAAAGAAATGTTTTTTTTTTTAATTTATTGGTTTTACGTGCATTTTTATTAGGCCTATTTAGTATTAAATAGTTGAAGATTTCAAATTAATTTGCATTTTTGTACAAAATCACAAGTTGGATTTGATGATGTAGGCCTACCCTTACCTGTTCCCTTGCCTAAACCCAGATAATAATAATATAAACTATTGCTATTATTATCTCGGCCTATTAAGAACCTAACCTATCAGAGCTTAACATATTTTAAGCAAACTATGATGAATTCTAATGAACAATCAGGAATTACATCGTCAGAAATTCTTCATAAATTCCTTAACAAACAAAAAAGGAAGGCATGTTAAAGAAGGGAGGCAGAGAAGCAAAAGATTTAACCATAAATCAACTTCAACGGAATTTGATTTTGGATCAGTTAAAACTGACAAAGCTGCAAATTGAGCAATCAAAAAATTAACAATAATTGCATTTCTGCGCCAAAAAATGAGTTTTGTGCAGTTCCAATTGTAGAAATGAACTCGGACGAATTTTCGTCCTTCTGTATAATAAATAACATAAAGTAACTTTAAATTAAAATAAAACAAATTTAGGCCTATGTGTGTTAATTCTTCCCAATTTGGATATTTTTTCTAATAGTTTTTAGTATGAACTCACATAAGTTATTCTATAACCTATTGTTTTTTTGCTCGAATTGGCATATAAATGATGCATCCATTTAAATGTTAAGGTAACAACTTTAAGTCACCAGGAGGGCATACTGAAATATATTCAAGCTTTAGCTTTAGCTACATTTTATTCACTTTATTTTAAGCTTTAGCTAGGAAAAATAGTAAAAGCTTAAAATTATTAGACAAAGTTTCTAGAACTAGCTATTGCTTATTTTTATTCACACTATTTTAAGTAATGACTTAAAATTTTAAGTTATTGCTTTTGCTTATTTTTTATTCAACAGACCCAATATGTCACTGTTTAGTTTTACAAAAACATTCTTGTTAGCATTAGTTTAGACTAGGGGCTCTGCCGCTGGACGCTTCGCGTCCCAACCCCGCCTCGGCCTTTGGCCTTAGATGGCTGCTTCGCTTTGCTCGCAGTTGGAAAATTCGCTAAAGAATCTCGTTAATCTTTGGTTCGTTTGTAGATTATCTAACCAGCCTTACATATATTAACAGTAATTACAATATTAATTATAACCTCAAATACATGCTTTAGAAACGTGAGAGGCTTTCATTACGATTTTAGTCCTAGTTCTACTATCTTCTGTCAACTAAAGTTTTGAAGCCAGGCCTAAATATACAGTAGTAAAAATAACTTCAATACTATGTTTCAGAAATGAGCCAGGCCTATATTACAAAATTGACTATTAAAATATATCCATTTTAGCCAAGTTTACTTCTTTTTTGACAAAATAAATTGTTAAATCAGGCCCAATTTATTCTAATTCTAATGTGCTAAAACAGTATAAATTAGCTTGTTTTTTTAACAGTAATTAAAAACTATCCAATGAACAGCTGATTTTGGATGGTACTCAATCTCATGGCTTGTTTATAAACAGCTGTTTTGATTGCTTTATTTACTATTTCGTTGTTATTTTGTAACCAACATGGCAACCCATAAGACCCTATGTTAAAACTTTTTAACTTTTAAATTAGATTTTATCAAAAAATTGCGTTTTTACACGAAATACATATGGGTGTACTTAAAAATCAAAACTACACCTAAATACAAAATGTATTTGAATTCGTTAGAGCCGTTTTCGAGATCCGCGACAGATACAAAGATACAAGCAAAGATAGATACAAGAATTGCTCATTTAAAGTAATAGGATTTAGAACCCTCCGATGATAATAACTTGGATACCGAAATGTGAATCAAGAAACTATAATATAATAACATAATCAATAAATGTTTACCAGTTATTTGTGTAGTGTTATTTACCGAACTCGTGGATGGGGCTTCAGTGTTTCAAATAATGTGTACAAAACATGTGTGTTAAAAACTGAAGTTCTCAGCTTCCAATTTACTTTGAGTATTTATTTATTTAAAAATAAAACATTAAAAACTATTACAATTTCAGTACTGTTTATTCTGGAGCATACTGTGATGTAAAAACAGTGATCGTAATATTAGTATGTAAATAATAACCTCAAAAACCAAAGTAAAAAGTTAACAGATAGCAAAAGATTAAAAATGAATCCTCTTCCACTATCACACTAGAGCACTAGTTATTAAAAGGGCGTAAGGTCAACAAGTCATCGAAAAGGGATTCAACACGTAACGTTTTTGGAATCTCTGACCCAGATGTAGAGAAGTTTTGCAAAGAGTGAAGCAGGGCGAAACATTTATTGTCCCTTGGAGGGTTTATTGATTTATTTCAAGTATCGGATTTCAACTTCCGAATACCCTATTCTCGATATATTGCTAGTCTTACTAATAAAGCTAAACGACTTTCAGAGTATTTTACAGTAAACGTATAACACATTTGATTGGTAGAACGTATCAGAAATAAAAAACGTTATCACAGATTGCATTTCAACTTAGATGTACTGAAATTATTCCCTTACGTAACCAGGGGCATTAGTTTATAGAAATAATTTTAAACCCTAAGTTGTCCTTTATACATTTTTTCCAGAATAATACGTTTCATGGCATAACTGTGAACTATTACTGCAATATTAATACATGTGGTTGTTACGTTTACTTTTATATTCCAAACGAAGAACACTCTTGTCCAACATTAGTTATATATCAATATGCTAATTAGCCAAGGTAGTGGAGGAGGGAATTGGTTGGTCCCGTATGTAATCTCATATTCAAATATGGACTTTGGTTATGCAAATACAGTTCATCCATTTCGAGTTAAAAGATCCGGTTGGATATAAATGTCTTCCTAAATTCTAAATTTCGTATAGTTTTAAGGAGCGTAAATTATTGTGACAAGTAAAGAAATGGGCCTTACTAAGAAAACTGATCAAACCAAATAGTTCTTTTATAATTTATTAGTGGAAATTAATGACACTATTTGGAAGTAACATGATTGATTGTTGATACAATGGAAGTAGGCCTACTCTAAGATGACCTACTTTCAATAATTTGATACTTCCAACATTGTATATCATGTTTTGTTTACCAGATCAAACTACAAATAAAACTGTCTAGTTAATTAACTTTTTTCGTATTATTTAGGATACAGTATTATAATTCTGGTTTTTAAAATCCTTATATATTATTTCTCAAAGATGTTTTTGTCGCTAAGCGATATCTACGGTACCTTAAGTCTTCATAAAAATTCATTTAAAGCTTATGTTACTCGCTGTTGAAGAAAAATAGGCAAATCAACTCCTATAAAAGCGATTGTACGTGCGAGCGTACGTAGAGTAACATTTAAAGAAGAAATATAAATATTCGTTTAACTTAATAATATAACAGCTGATTTCACCCATCATCTGTAATACGCAAAGAAAACCTAGCGTAGATTTAAGGTCACTAGATAGTAAAGGTTGCCTCATTCGGGAAATATCATAAAAAGTGGAGTGGGGGCTGTAACGTAGTTATTGGTACAACTTGACACTGATCAAAGTTGTGTCGTTTACGTTTATACGCGTTACTCATTTGTGAATGTTTGACGGCTTGTGTTTCTTGGTTAAACTTAAACTTTTTTTAAATTAGTGTATATAAAGTGTTTGAAGTAGAACAAATTAATATATAGGTATTATTTACAATGGTTATAAAATCAATAAATAAACCTAAATGTGATTCCGTTTGTGCGGTTGTAACTAATAATTATTATTATTATGGAAAAGCAAAACAAGAAGGAAGAACTTATATATCTTTTCACAGGTAGGCCTAGATCTTTTTTGTTTCTATTGTAATAGTAAATAATATAATCCCACTTACTCGTATAAAATGTTATTAAAATTTTCTTTTGTCTTAGGTAATATTTTGATTTAAAAGTAGTTTCTGTGGCTATCTTTTGCATTAAAATTTTATAAAATAACTTTTTGTTCAACAATTTAACTTAATGAGTCTGTTGAATACAAAATAAGCAAAAGCTATAACTTAAGGCATTACTTAAAAATCTTGTGAATAAAAATAAGCAATAGCTAGTACTAAAAGCTTTGTCTAATAATTATAAGCTTTGAATAATTTTCCCATCTACAGCTTAAAGTGAATAGAATGTAGCTAAGGGGCATATTACACTATCATAGTTATTCGTCAAATATTTGGTCAAACTTTTATCAAAGAAAACATTAGGACCACACAAGTCCAATTTATTTGATCAGTTGGCTTATTAAGTACATATACATGTTTGGGTTATGTTTCGGTTTATTCTTTTATTATTATTATTTATTAACTATTATTAAATAATTACAGTTGAAAAATCGTGATTCATATCATAACGGGTTTGTGGGTTTTAAGATTTCAAAAACAAATTTTAAAAAATCTTGTAAATATAGTTTTACAACAAAGTAAACATAATCAAAGACTCTTTAATGTTTTACAAAAAACATAAACATAGGCTATACTGTAAACCCCAATATTACAGACTGCAAAACATTTGTAATTTATTTGTTGTAAAGATTTTTGCCTTACATCGCGGTTTTTGTAGGTATTCGTGTGATTGTTCCACAAACATTCTTCTTTTTCATAATGTAAACTTAACGTTTTCTTAACTTCAATACTCCAAGTTAATTTTGCCATCGTATTATTAATATAAAAGGAAAGAAACACATATATTATATGAAAATTGAAGAAACGTGTATTTTGAGGTTAGGAGGTTACCTAAAACTGCGTACTATATAAATATTTTAGTAGATTACTTTATTGTTATTCTTTTTTGAAAACCTTTCTCAAAGTTTACAACATGTCAAAAATTCATCAAAGTTTCATAAACGAATTATTCCGTCAAAGAATCATCAAATTTCTTTGATGAAAAATCTTTGATCAAAGAAATTTGAAGTTTATTTGATAGTGTAATTGTACCTAAAACTAAAATTATTCAGTAAATTAAGATTTTGTATAAATATATTGATTAAAATATAAGTTACTGTTTAGAATTTAAATAGGCCTATAGTCTACAATTAAATATAAAAATAAGGTTAAAAATGTGATATTTTAATGGTTTTTATTTTCATTTAGATTGTTTGTTTAGTTTTAATTATAATTATTTTTAAACTCATGTATGTTTATGGTTTGCATGGTGTCAAATAATTTGTTTATTATTTTTGAAAGCAAAAATATGTTTGAAAAATATTAAACAATTCATATATATGATATATTTGATGTAAACTATATTTTAAACAGCATATCTCTAAGTATTTAGATATGTAACAACCGATGTTTGAATTGAATTTTAATACAGTAAGCATTTTTTGTTGATTTTTGTTTGTGTTTACTTTTAGTTTGTTAATCTAACTTAAAACTAGTGAAACTAGCTGACCCGTGCGAATATTTCGCAAGTTCGGAGTAGGCCTACATTTACCTGATTTAACACGTTGATTTAATTCAGTTAATTAAGTTTATTTATTTACATTGGTTTATAAATAACAGTTTCCCTATACAATCTTACAGTGTAAACAATCTAACTAACAGCTGTCATGCTAGTTAAACAGATGGTTAGTAGATGGCGCCTTTCATTAGGAACATACAGAGTATAATATAAAAGTTTTTTTAATCAATTTTTGTTATTAAAACATGAATTTTAAGCTGTTTGTCTATTTTTCCCGTGTAGTGGTTAAGGAAAGCTTTAAAATGATGCCTCATTCATGTAATTTGATGATGTATTAAGGAAGTTATGGCGTACCGACAAAAAAATAGTCTTGAGAAATAATATATGCGATATGGAACACTTTTTCGAGACTTCGGCTCGTCCGGACAGAACTCACGAATTGAAAGAAAATTAAAGTTAAATTACTTTTTATTTGTTACATTTAGTTAAAAAAATAAGTTAAAACGTTACCCCACACTGTACTTTCAAAATATTGACCCAAAAACGTGACCCTCAACGCGCTACGACTTTTTAACTCTCAAAATCGTTTTTTTCGTACCCAAAAACATATATAACGATACCCCACACTGTATTTTCATAATTTCGACCCAATATTTTCAAAATTGTGACTCAAATACGTGACCCCGACGCGCTACAACTCACGCTAGAAAGCTCTAAAGCTTTTCAACTCTCCGCAATAAAATTATGAACATTCTGGTACCACCAGAAGTTTTCTACGACGTCTGTGAGTGCTTATATATTGTTTACAGGAAAACAAACACACCAAAATTTTTCGCATGATTTGAATACTTCGTAATTATAATGCGAGCCGAAGTAAAAGCTGTTGGTTTTGAAGAATAATAAACTGATTATAAATTTGCTAAGTAAAGTTGCTATGGTAATAAATGTAAACAAACATTATCTTGCTAAGCAGATTTTTGTCCGAACAGCTGTTTTCGTGAGTTTTGGTATTGAGTTCATATAAAAAAGGGTGTTCATTTTTTTCCAAATTTGAAACTTTTCTAGGAATTTTTTCAAAAGTGTCTTTCCACAAAAACCTAATTCGGACTATTACGAACATTTTAAAACAAAATATAGCAAAATCGGTCCAGCTGTTCTCAAGTGATGCTTACCAACGAAAAGTATTTAATTTTTATTATATAGATTAAAATGTATTAACGTGATTGCATTTTTTTCTTATTTTATTCTGTAAAAAATATTAAATACAATTTTAACGACTGCGTTTTAGTTATATATGATTTAAAATGTATTACCAAGATAGCTTTTTATTTTAAATTTTAGTCAGTAAAAATATAAATTAAAATTTGTATGATTATACTTTTGTTATTATTGTAAATTGCAAATTAATGACATAAACATAATGTTTTTGAAAAGGTTAAGATATATTCTTAAAATTACAAATGTTGAAATGTGTAACTTAAGTATCATTTTAAAAAACTGCAACCACAAAAAATTGTTTAATACATCTATTTTAAAAAAAAATGAGGTTATTTGTACGACGAAACATACATTTTTCCTGGTAGCGTGGTGTTTTTGTACTATAATGACGTCACTGGACAGGGAACGGGTCGAGGGGTTTGAGTTTGTTTACATGACTATGAGGCAACCTTTACTATCTAGTGACCTTGGCGTGGATTATACTTTGGGGATATGTTTACAACTTCAATCAATAATATAGCCTATAATATCAATAACTTCTAAATCATTTGATCTATCAATATGAAATAAAAGGCAATTAAAAGATAATATTTTTATATTTCTTTAAATATTCATAATAATATACATAAACTCAAAATCTTAACAAATATTCCTACAGTTTTATAGTCCTTATAATTGTACACATTTACCGAGTTAAAAATCCCCGTCTGCATAGTTAGGTAGGCCTAGATAAAGTGTGTTGTTTAAATAGTATTTTGTATAAATGATGTATTTCTGATGTGTATCTAATTAATGCGCCTGTGATTTTCACTGGGATTTACTAGTAAATAATATATCTTATCTTCTAAAGCGAGAGATAATTGTTTGTCTGCTAAATGGATCTGGAATCTCCGTCTAAGGATTTTTGATTTTTTGATTTTATATTAGGCTTTTGGCCACGAGAAATCGATTGGAAATGGTCACCAGTCTGGGAAAATTCGTTTTCTACGTCTTTTTATTAAATTAAAAAGTGAAATTTGTCCATTTTAAACAATACAAAGCACAGCTGATGCAAATGTTTTCAATGCCATTACAATAATCATCTGCTTTCTTTTAAACTGTATATATTATTAGAGGTAAGCCTAATGTTGTATCTATTTATAGTTACCATGGCAACGAATACATAATAAACATACCCTTTATTTAGTTGTTTAATGTTATAGGCCTAACCTAAACGATGTTCACGGAAATTTGCAATAATAGTAGTTATTGACGTGAGCGAACTAGGCCCTAGGAATAAATCGATATTGAAATAATACTTTAATTTAGGCCTGACTTATTTCTGAGGCATAGCGTTGAGATTGTGGTTAATCCTTTAAACTGTATTTTTATTACAGGTAAGCCTAATGTTGTATATACCATTTATTTAGTTGTTTGATGTTATAGGCCTAACCTCAAAACTCAATAATCCAATATTTATTATTGAAATCATAGCCCTGCTTATAATCGAGCTTTAGCTCGGTCTCCAGGTACTTTATATAATAAACTTAATGTTTTCTTCAAACAAATTGATAAAAACAACTCTCATATGAAAGTTTAAATGATTCCTAATGAAAGGCGCCATCTGTTTAACTAACATGACAGCTGTTAGATGGTTTTCATTCTACTGCATTCTCGCAATCAAATTAAATCAACGCAAAGCGTTATAAATTGTTATAAACTGTTATTTGTAAACCAATGTAAATAAATAAACGAAATCAACTGAATTAAATCAGATAAATAGGCATGCTTCTAACTTGCAAAATGTTCGCACTGGTCCGCTAGTACATCTGAAATGGACCTTAATTTTTTGTAAGTTGTGTTAATTAGTGCACTTAGTGATACCTGTAAAAAGGACAAGGCTTTCTCATTTTTTTTAAATGTTTAAATTTGATAATTTGGTTACTATGGTAATGATTGTAAATGCAATAAAGAAACGTATGTTGGTTGAGTCATTAAGCATAATATAGTCAATGATAGGGCTAACCTAAAATTATGTTTTTTAATTGTTATTTTACTATAGACAATCATTTGTATGTTATTTTTTGTTAAATTTAATTTTTTAATTAATTTACCAACCTTCAAATGGTCCTATTAATTTCCCCTCTACTGCTGCTGGGACTTACTAGTTTCGACACAAACCTCTGTCACTGTCGAAGACGAACATTTCAGACGATGATCACATGACACAAAACACTACGCAACACATAAAGTATAAACACGTAATATTCACCATTAAAGGGTCGTTAAATAATTAAAATGGGACATAGCTTTCCACACAAGTACTTGCGGGTCGTCTCGAAGCTATGTCTCTACCCAGCAGCAGTAGAGGGGAAATTAATAGGACCATTTGAAGGTTGGTAAATTAATTAAAAAAATTTACAATAATGGTCCAGGAAGTAGGAGTCAAAGTTATGAATAATTTTAATTTTAGTTGAAAAGATAAAAATAATTATCATATTTATAATTAAACCAATATAGCCTAACCAACTATTTATACTCATGACAGTTTTCATTTCTGTCGGCAGTCTCACGACTGATTTTTTTTATTAGCAAAATAAATAAATGATGTTCTAAACTTCAAACTACGGCAATTTGAAGTTATTATACAAATTATATCTGCTAGGATCCATGAAATAAGTTTTAGTACCATTTTCTGCCAATCCTAACGTAACACTTTCACTTAAGTTTGTCGACGCGTTTCGGAGTTCCTCCATTATCGAGACCTATTTCAGGTCCATAAATAGGACTCGAAATAGGACTATTTCGAGGACTGAAATAGGTCTCGATAATGGAGGAACTCCGAAACGCGTCGACAAACTTAAGTGAAAGTATTACGTTAGGATTGGCAGAAAATTGTACTAAAACTTACTACGGCAATTTGTACAAACATTTTTATTTGGAATGTTGGTAATTGGACAAATGTCTTCTCCAACTACGACTATCGTACCATGCTACATGGCTAAGGGGAGCAGTGTGGTACAATAATTGCTTAGCTCGTGCATAACCTCCTACACAATATATAATCCAATTACTAACGTTCACCTTCTGTGCAAATGCTGCCCCATTGTGTTCATTAGTCCGGCCTAAGGTAAAAACGGTACAAAAACGTCAGCTAAATAGAACTAGCATTTTATTTCCAACATACTAGAAAACCACTGCAGTGTGGAGATTTCTAGAGTGAGTTAATTTAAAGTTTGACGTAGCCTACTTATATTTACTACGAAATTAATTTCAACGAGATCGTTTCAATTACTTAATGCTCAACTAACTTCTGAAAACAAGTGCGCTTAGCCGATGAAACAGTTTCGAGTTTATTATTTTCAGAAAACTTGTAATTAATGCTGACGAGCTTGGATTGGCAATTATTCAAATTTAAAACCTATTTTGATCATATATTTATAGTGTGTATACCGTTAAAATAATGATCAGTATTCCAAAAACTATATTTGGTTGTAAATATTAAAAAAATAGTTAATATATTCATTGGAACGGTACGAAATTTTAAAAGAGAAAATCTGAAATTCAACTCATTCGTCAATACTAAATCTAAAAAGTTTGTATTAATATATAATTAGTAAACCCGATGTAACCGAAATCTATATAGTGAAAGCTTTCAATAAAACCTTCCTAAGGTCAACAATGAACTGTCATTTTAAATTCCATTGTTGAGCATTCTGTCATTGTTGAGCATTCTGTTCCTATACTGTCTTACAAGCAAGATGTCATATTATCCAAGACTTTAAATTTATATATATAATATGTATATATATTATATACTAGATCCAAAAACTGTCTTATTAGCGAATGTCCATAGGAAAGATGAGCTATTGCAGTTACTCTTATGGTGAGACCTAAGGACGAAAGTGGTCAATGAGCACCGATCTTGGCCCAAAGATCACGTTTTGGGGCGTCGTTAAAAATGTTTCTATATATATTTAAAAAAACCACTGACTCATCACGAGATCTACTAAACTATAAGCCCGATTAACTTGAAATTTGGCATAGTTCCTCCTTTCTTAACGTAAACACCCACTAAAAACTTATTTTGCAAAATTTGTATTTTAAAGGGTAAACATAGTGAAAATTCTAGCACTCCCAACCCTATAACAGCTGATAGTATCGAAAGCTAAGCAAAACATGTTTTGAAACCCTAAAACACATAAACTCAATTTTGGAAATTCGCTCAACTCTTGTCAGCGATTCAGCTGCGTGATCGAATTATTTGTATTACGTTTGTGGTCAATACATTTAATCGATTTTCAATTTTTGTTTCTTTAAGTTAGCCACTTACTATCAAATACGGCATTTACATTTTATAGAATTCGGTTGGACAAATATATTTTATAAATATTATATCGCTTACTGACACACACTGCCACAATATATTATTTGACA
This sequence comes from Philaenus spumarius, assembly GCA_018207615.1. Classification (NCBI taxonomy): domain Eukaryota; kingdom Metazoa; phylum Arthropoda; class Insecta; order Hemiptera; family Aphrophoridae; genus Philaenus; species Philaenus spumarius. The sequence continues at coordinate 334,871 of JAGFPH010000785.1, forward strand.
ATAGCAAACATAGAAATCTCCTGTAAAGTGTTACAATTTCAATTCAGAATGTTCTACACTTAATGGTATTTATTGTAATGCTGAATGAACATAAGAAATAAGCACAAGAACATTTTAAGAAACAGTGCGAAACATAAACAAGTGACATGACTACCATTAGCTTGGCATAATTAATATAAAATTTGTAAATACATCAAACCAAGTCGATGGAATACACAAAAAAAATACAATCATAGAAGCTGAAGAGAATTTCCGTTGCACCTTTAACGCCCATACGCTTCTAAAACACTAGAGATGCTGTGTTCGATGCCAGCTGAAGCCAAATTATTTTTATTCGATGAAAAAATAATTGATTCAAATCTCTCCCAACACTTTGCATATTAATATAAGGAAAGACAAGCCCATGACTTTTAATCGTTAAAAGCTGGACATATTTTATACATATTAAAATAATTTATGATAATAGTTGAATAAGGAGTCGTGGTTTAAATTTACTTAACCTAAATTACAACTTTAAGCAACAAACAATAATAAACATGTTTTGGGAACATATAAAATTAATTTCAAAAACAAATTCATACGAAGTAGAACTAAACAAATATATATTTTTTAAACATCCTTTTCCTAAAACAAACTGAACTAAAGATATTATTAAAAAAATTATAATAAAACTCCATAGACATGTCTAAATTTGACACTCTTAAAACTTTGTATAAACTAAACTAGAAAAAGTTTGAACATTTTGGGATATTAGAAAAAATTAATAATCTTTCCCTAAACTATATGGTTTGAAAAAAGTTTGATCTAACTTGTATTCTTGATTCTTTGGAGAGGAAGGCGTCCTCTACAGGAAGTGGAATTTAAAATATTTGAGAGAATTTCTTGAAGTAAAAGAGAAAGTTTGACTACACCAAAAAATTACCAAATTACTAAAATTCCAATGGTGCGACTTACTAATACAAATCCTGAAAACATTCAAATCAACGGAAAAAGTTGTTTAGTAAAATCGTAAAAGCATTCTTCAGATAATAAATATTATATCTACAGATAGATTTATTGTTAGTCAACAATCAAACTCATAATGCTGTTGCTATGTTACAAGAAGTACAAATTAAAAATCAATCGTCGACCAAAGTATCAGTTAGTTACAAATAGTCAAAACTGTTTGTGAATTTACCACGAGTAATTATGTTTACAGTAAATTTTTGCCTGACTATAGCGCCAATCACTAAATTAGCACCGTGTCGAAAAGGAGAAAAAATAATGGAGTTTATCAACGAAGCTATGAAAGTAACCAAAGTGTAATAAATTCCTTTCTAGATAAGACTCATCGTTACTCAGAAATATAGGTGTTGAAGAAAGAAGAAACAGAATGAAAAAAGAAGAATGAAGAAATAAGAAACAGAATGAAGAAAGGAAATAGAAAAAATAAAAATGGAGAAAGAAAAAATAGAATGAAGAAAGAAGGAAGAAGAAAGAAGACAGAAGAATGAAGAACGAAGGAAGAAGGCAGAAGATCGAAGAAAGAAGACAGAATAACGAAGAAAGAAGGGAGAAGACAGAAGAAAGAAGAATGAAGAAAGAAGACAGAAGAACGAAAGAAGAAGGAAGAAGAAAGAAGAATGAAGAAATAAGATAGAAGAACGAAGAAAGAAGGAAGAAGAAAGAAGGAAGAAGTCAGAAGAAAGAAGAATGAAGAAAGAAGGAAGAAGAAACAGAAGAACGAAGTAAGGGAAATAAGATAGAAGAATGAAGAAAGAAGATATATGAAAGAAGAATAAAGCAAAGGAGAAGTAAGACAGAAGAAAGAAAAAAATGATAGAAAAAAGAAATAGAAAAAATAAAATTAAAGAATAAACAAGATAGAAGAAAGAAGGTAGGTGTACGGACGTACACTCGTTTTTATAGGAGTTGATGTCAATTGGTTCAGTAGTTCCAGAAATTACCCCCTACATTCAAACAAAAAATTTGTATAAATTTGTATAATATATAGTGTGTGGTGTTTTTCCTTCAACAGAATAAATAGGCTTTGTTCACAAAAACCTATTTAAGTTTGAAATCAGCTGGTAATGGAATATTATAGAAACATCTGACTGATGTTATTATAGTCGATAAACATAATTATGTAATGGCACTTACATTTTTGTTAAATATTGAGTATATTTTTTGTTGTTTTTATGTTCAATAGATGCTTCAGTTTTTCAAAAAGTATATAAAAAAACGCTTGTATTCAAATGAAACTTTTTGTCAAAATTTCAAAGCAATCGGTGAAGAACTTTCGGAGGTTATCGATTTTGAACAAACGCACATTTACATTTTTATTTGTATAGATAAATAAATCAATTAATAACCTTGTTAATCAACTCCTATAAAAGCGAGTGTACGTCCGTACGAACGAGAGTAAAATATAATATAACAGCTGATTTCACCCATCGTAGTAACATTTGAACAAACCCAGTGTAGATTATACTTTGGGGTTATGTTTACAACGTCAATCATTATAATTTCTTACGAAGTTTATTTTTTTAAATGAGTTATAGAACTAATGTATGCTATCATTCGTTATAATATTTGATTTGAGGTTATAAACTGTATACAAATACAACCTTTTACCATCAAAATATTCGTTTATACAAACTTAAAGAAGAGATACTCCTTCGTTTAACTTCGGCAACATTCGTACATCTTCGTATACTAACATATTCCATTATTAATTTCTTCGTTATAATACTGTATTAGTATTAGTACTTCTAATCATTTGATCAATCATTATAAAACAAAAATCAATTAAAATATAATATTTTTATCTTTATATAGATATACTAGCTGGAAGTCGATCTACGATCTGGTTATGATCCCATCAGCTAAACTCTAGCTTTGTTTTATATCCCCGATAAAGCAAATTATAAAATTATCTTTAAAGATTATTTTATTAAAATATTTTAATAAATATGTTTAATTGATATGTTTTTATCGATTGACTTATTTAAAAAAAAAAAAAAAAAAATTTAAAGTATATATCAGGTATGTAAGTGATAAACATACTCAATGTACAGTATTAAACATCATGGAAACTGCAAAGTATGTTAGGTTTGTGTTTAAATATTGTAAATGTATTTAAACATTGTTGTTTGTTTATAGTTTAACGTACCCTAAATGAGTGTAAATACCATATAGGATTTTTTTAGGTTAGGCCTATAAAATTTCACAACTTAATTAATAAAGGGTAAGTTTTAGAAGCTGTTGTTGTTTAACGTATGTGTTATATGATATTTATTAGTTGCTATGGTAGCTACTGATACACATTAGGCCTACCACACAACTTTAAAGGAAACATCTGATTATGGTACTGGCATTGAAAAAACATTTATGCATCAGCTGTGCTGTGTATTTTAAATGGACAAATTATGCATCAGCTGTGCTGTGTATTTTAAATGGACAAATTTTACTTTTTAATTTGAGAAAAAGATGTAGAAAACGAGTTTTCCGGTAATTTTCAATAAGTCCAACTGACTTTTTGGGTAACAAATAACTTATGTACCAAATTACAAGGGAATCCTTAGAGCCGTTTTCGAAATAAAATTCTGCAAAAACATACAATTATTGCTCATTTAAGAATATAAGATAATAATGCATATAAATACACAATTTTAACAAATAGCCCTACAGTTTTATAAGCGTTATAATTAATTGTACACATTTACCGAGTAAAAAATCCCCGTCAGCACAGTTAGGTAGGCCTAGATAAAGTCTGTTGTTTTTAAATAGTATTTTGTATAAATAATGATGTATTTCTGACGTGCATCTAATTAATCCGCCTGTGATTTTCATGGGGGTTTACTAGTTAATCAATACAATTAGATTTGCATGGGCAATGTCAAGAAATTTGAAAAAATCGAAAAATTGCTATTTCTGGAAGGGGGTGTGAGATAGAAGATAGAACTGTCCGAATTGCGTAGTTTAGTTGCAATTTGCATGTATAATAACGCCTTGAAATTTTTCACACTGACTACTGTACCAATCACCCTGTATATATACATACATATATATATTTATCATTTTTAATTACACCCCAAAACGTGTTCTGGGGACCATGATCGGTGCTCATTTGCTAATCCCGAACTTGGGTCTTACCATAAGGGCCACTGCAATAGCTCATTTTTCCCATGGAAATTTTACTAATAACAGTTAAAATGTAAAACACTTTTATCTACGACCATTGCAATAAACACCAATAACGCTATTACAAGTAACATCAGAAAGAGGTACATTACAAACCAAAAGCCAACCCGATTAGGTAATGATATCATTACCTAACAGGAGTCACTTTACATAATAGGCTCTAGACCAATGAGAGCTCGTCATTTGACGGAAGTAGAGTTGTAATAAAAATAACGCTATTCGTACATCAGCTGATTGTACCCATACGTTCCGGATGTTAGTGTGTTATTATTAATACAAAAGCAAATTCGGCTCTGAACAATTTGTTGCCAGAAAAATCTAAATTTCGTTATGAAAAGGTTTATAACCAGTTTATGGAGTGGAAAACTAGAAATGGTGTTAGTTCGTTTTCCGAGAATGTTTTCATTGCGTATTTTGAGGAATTGGCCCAAGATAAGAAACCTAGTTCGCTTTGGTCTATTTATTCAATGATTAAATCTACAATCAACATCAAACATCAAATAGCCTGTATATTTTTGGTCGTAGATAAAGTAGTGTACGCAACGATTGTATTCAGCCTTTAAGCCACTCGTGAGATATTTAGAACACTCGCTTCGCTCGTGTTCCAACTTACATCTCACTCGTGGCTTAAAGGCCTTCATAATACAATCGTTGCGTAAACTACTATTACAAGATCGTTTTAATTAACACTTCTAAAATTTATATTACAGAATTTGACTTTATGATATAGCGATTACACTTCATTAATTAAAAAATACAAATTGAAACGAACATTGTTGTACAATATGGGTGATATTAATCTGGAGCTGATATTTCTCTTTTTGCTATTAAAAGCCGATCCCATCGAAAATTTGGTTGTATTGTTTTATTGTATTTGTGTTTGCGTGATATGGTTTCAGGTGGATTAAACTATTTACACAGATTGTTCTATCGGTAGGATTTATCCGATGCAGTTTAACCGTTTTTGATTGGTTTAGTAATTATGTTTTGAAGTAATTATTGTTACCACATCAAAGCTGCACATTCTAATTGCTTTAATTATTAACTAGAGATGCTACTCCGTTTACAAAAACTGACCCAACATAAAGAATAACATTATAAGAACATAAAGGAATATCTTTCTATGCTATTAGAAAGTAAAATTTTATTTGATTTTAGTTTATAAGAAGAATTAAATGCAGTGTTTTTGGATTGCTAACAAATTTGTTACTGCCCATTGGTTATTTTTAGCCAAAATTTTCAAGAAAATAAGAGCTATACACTCGACCCAAGTAGAAATCGATTGGTTGGAGGAGGGTAGGACTTCGTTTCTTTAAGTTTTAGACTATTTGGAGACGATTCCAAAAACTCATTAATTTATATAGCCTATATGTTTTATTCCCGGATTGATAAGTGTTAGTAAATATACTCATCTATACTTCTATACTTTATATTATAAAGAGGTAAAGTTTGTTTGTTTGTTTGTGTGTTTGTTTGTTTGTTTGTATGTTGGGGGTAATCTCTGGCACTACTAAACCGATTGAAAAAACAGTTTTACTAATAAAAAGCTACACTATCCCTGAGTAACATAGGCTATAATTCATTTCGATAAAAACCTTTTTTTATTCCAATATTTGTAAATTTAGTCGGAAAAAATTCTTAGGTTAGGCCCAGAATGATAAATCAACACATGTAATAATAATATAATAATAATAATAATAATTGCATTTATTAAACCTTACACAATAACAATAACAAAATACAAAAAAAAATTATTAGTATTTTCTTACAATTAATGCAAACTATGGCATGACCGTAGTCGTCTGCCAGAGTAGCGATTGTCTCTTATCTCAAGTCCAATACACTTTGCTTATTTACAATATTTACTTAAGTATTAAACTCAACCTATACAATAAAGTTAACTCTTCCTATCTTAGGGCCTATTTAAGCAAACTCAACATAGCTTTTATTAAAATTAAAGTGAATATTTTGTTTAAAGAAAACTAAACTAAACATTGATCTATTATTGCCTACCAGCAAATTATATTTATATCTATGTCTAACAAATTATTAACTTTGTTACACAATAGGCCCTACGTATTCTATTCCTTAGGGCTAAGTATATTTACCAAATAACACATACAAATACTTTTTATACAAAATTCATAATACAAACTATATTGCTTCTTATCCTAACCTAACAAATAAACAAAAGTAACATTTTAACAAATTAAAACTCTTTTACAATCGTTGAGTAAGAAAGCAAGCACGCCCATGTCCTATCCTTCCCCAAAAGTCTTAATAATTACAATTTAATAACGAAAAAAAAGAATGCATCCTCAAGCCATCCTGTAAAAAAAAAACCATACCGTATACGTAATTGCAACATATCACCGATATCAATAATTTTAAACTAATAATTAAACTCAGTGATTAATTCATCTCTGATTTTCTTACCCTCCCAAATGTAATTTGCCAAACTATACCAATTTTTTCCATTTAAATATTCTACTACTTCTCGCCGAGACAGCAAAACATTACCCAGCCACCTACGCCTTACGCTTGCAAGGACAGCGCAATTTCCTATAAAATGCTCTACATTTTCATCTTCTCCCGAGTTACACAGCGAGCACGTAAAAATAGTTCTTTGAGGACTAAAATTTAAAATTAGTTGTCCAGCTCTAGCTTTCATAATTGTACTTATAAATCCTCGGCCATGACTATCAACTATGTATGATTTATCCGCTAAATTATATGACAGATCTTTATACAGAATATTAAATTCCGCCAAATTTGCTCTTTGAATCCACTTGATACGCTCTTCCTCCCTTATATTTTCAGAAATCATTTCTAACTGCACACGCCATTGGCCTCTTTCTGCGCTATCATGTTGAAATTCATAATTAATTTGCTCCCCTAATTTTTCCCACACACTAAACCACCCTGTTTTATCCTTTATTGCTTGTAATGCTAGTTGTTTAGTCAGCCTACCATCTGGCAATTCAAGAAGTTTTAATATATACTTGTAATGCAAATTAAAGAAAAAATGCCAGCATAGATCAAATCCCGATTCTAAGTATATAGCGTAATTTGGTGTAGACGCAGGTATTCCCAGTATTCTCCTTATAGCAAACCTTTGAAATCCTTCAAACACTTCTAGCCGATTGAAACCCCAAACCTGAGCCCCGTATCCTATTACCGCTCTACAAATCGCATTGTAAACTGTCCATTTTGCGGACACAGGTACGTTATTTTTAACAAAAAAATCCTTATAGAGGTTATTGAGGACAAATTTTGCTGTGGTTACCTTTGCCCTTGCATGCGCACAAAAACTCAGAGTAGGCGTCAATATAATTCCTAGATATTTAAATTCATTTACTACTTCTAAACGTTCTCCCTCCCAAAACCACTTTTCACGTGCACTTAATCTCCCTCCCCGTCTAAAAATCATTATTTTTGTTTTATCTTTATTTACTATAAGCCCCCATTGTTTACAATAATTTTTTAAATTAATAATCATTTCTTGCAAGGAGTTTGGTCTATCAGCAAATAGAACTATATCATCAGCATATAAAAGCGACTTAACTACAACATTTCCCACTTTCACACCTCCTCCTAAAATATCATCCAAATCATTTAGGTACAATGAAAATAACAAAGGGGAGAGAAGACACCCTTGTTTTAGACCTGCAGTAGTTTCAAACTCTTGCGACATACCACCTTTACACCACACATGTGACACATTATTTGTGTATAAAGCTTTTAAGAGTGCCAGAAACATGTAGGATATACCCGCATTGTGCAATTTATAGAAAAGCGCATTTCTATCAACAATATCAAAAGCACTTTTAAAATCAATAAAACAACAATACACCTTATTTCCCTTGTTTCTTAATTTAAGGTTAACAATGTTCACCAAACTAAATATATTATCGTTTGTTGAATAGCCTTTTCGAAATCCTGTTTGATTTTCACGTAAAATACTATTTTCACTAACCCATTTTTCTAATCTATTCAACAAAATCCCAGTCCACAATTTGGTCACCGAATCCATAAAGGATATACCTCTATAATTATTAACGTCTGTTGAGTCCCCTTTCTTAAAAATTGGGAAAATAATTGACTTTGTAAAAGCACCCGGAATTTCACTAGTATTTAGAATTTTATTAAAATAATTTAATAATAGGTGGTGGAATTCGATAGGTGCGTGTTTATAAAACTCATAAGGTATTCTATCCAAACCTGGAGCTTTATTTGGCTTTGCCTTCCTAAGTACAAATTGCAATTCACTTAGAGTAATAGGCCCATCTAAAATGTCATCATCATGCAATCAACACATGTATTTACATTTATTACCATAGCAACCAATTGAACAGATAACAGATAGCTGTTAGCTCCAATATTTCCATTAACAGCTGATTTCAAAATTTGAAGTAATTATTTTTGTATTTCCAGCTTTTAGGTTAGGGTTTTAAAGTGTAAATCTGAGCCTTGCTGGTTCTTTTAACCATTATTATAACTGCTGTTATAAAATATAAGAAATAATTTAATTTTAACATTTAACATTATTTACCATCTTAGTTTTGAAGTTATTATTAAAAATACACTTTATTATAAATAAAACATAACATATGTTTTTAGAAGGTTCCATTGGGGGTTGGCGTGCGAAGCACGCAGGGGTCTCCCCTAGTCTACTTATATAAAGCTAGACGGTAACACTGATTCATTGACATTAATTATTAGGCACTTCCCGTAATCGGACCCCCCCTCAACCTTATACTTGAATTAAAGCTCTCGACGAGAAACTTCTGGAAAAATTGCCAGAAGTTAACATTTTTTTTATTTTACAAGCACCTTTTGGGCGGGAAAGATTTTTTAGATTTTTTAAATTTTTTCATTTTTTTACTTTGAGCGAGTTTTGTAAGAAAACGGTAAGAGATAGCAAAAAATGTTAAATACAAAAGTTGTAGAAAATTTAATTTCAGACCAACCATTTTCCATCGGATTTAAGATCCAATCGTCCGTTTAGCCACTATTCATCCGAGAAGGGAGGCTCCGCCCAACGTTATTAAAGCTAGACGGTTTCACTGATTCACTGACATTAATTATTAGGCACTTCCCGTAATCGGACCCCCCTCAACCTTATACTTGAATTAAAGCACTCGACGAGAAACTATTGGGAAAATTGCCAGAAGTTAACATTTTTTTAATTTTGCAAGCAGCACCTTTTGGGCGGGAAAGATTTTTTAGATTTTTTAATTTTTTTAATTTTTTCACTTTGAGCTCGTTTTGTAAGAAAACGGTAAGAGATAGCAAAAAATGTTAAATACAAAAATTGTAGAAAATATAATTCCAAAGAAGAGATTTTCCGTCAGATTCAAGATCCAATCATCCATTTAGCCATTATTCATCCGAGAAGGGAGGCTCCACGCAACGTCCTTAAAGCTAGGCGATTTCACTGATTCACTGACATTAATTATTCGGCACTTCCCGTAATCGGGCCCCCCTCAACCTTATACTTGAATTAAAGCTCTCGACGAGAAACTTTTTGGGAAAATTGCCAGAATTTAACATTTTTTAATTTTGGAAGCACCTTTTGGGCGGGAAATATTTTTTCGATTTTTTAATTTTCTTCATTTTCCCACTTTGAGCACATTTAGTAAGAAAGCGGTAAGATATAGCAAAAAATGTTAAATACAAAAATTGTAGAAAATTTTATTTCAAAGTAGAGATTTTCCGTCAGATTCAAGATCCAATCATCCGTTTAGCAGCTATTCACCCGAGAAGAGTTCCTACACACAATCCTTCAAATTTCCCATGTTAATCTTATGGAGATAATGTTTAATGAGTTTGAGTCAGCTGCCAAATAAAACAGCTGATTTATGCTAGGTCACCTATGTAGCCTACAAACGAGCCTATGTAGGCCTATTAACGAGATCCTTTATCGAATTTTCCAACTGCGAGCGAAGCCATCTGTGGCCGAAGGCCGAGGCGGGGTTGGGACGCGAAGCGTCCAGGGGCAGAGCCCCTAGTATTACTATAATTCTTTTACAACCTTAAAAGTTTCCTTTTAAAATGTGATTAAAAAATATTAATTACAATTAATGCCATAAACTTTGTTAATTAACATTGTTAGAGCAATGGAATAACTTAAAATTATGTAAACTCAGACTAACAAGTTTTCAATACAACACATATAAGATGATTTATTTTGTTTATATATATAATTTATTTAAATTCAAAACATTTATTAACAAAAATAAAATGGCTAAGAAGAAGAAAATAACTTATTTCAAGTGAAATCACTTTTCAGCTCACCTCAGGGGTTCAGCTGCGCGATCGAATTATTAGTGAATTTCCCTAGGAAAAATGAGGTATTGCAGTGGTCTTTATGGTAAGACCCAAGGTCGGGAGTAGCACATGAGCACCGACCATGGTCCCCAGAACACGTTTTAGGGTGTCATTAAAATGCATATATATATATATATACATATATATATAAATATGTTACTTATGTCGTCTCATACACACTGGCTCTTTTTTCCAACCGAAGCAGTAGCGGATATGCCCTGATGATGCTGACTAATTAAAGCAGCGAAACCGGTGGAAAAAAAGAACCAGTGTGTATGAGACGACGTAAGTAACACATTTATAAATATACTCATACGATACAAATGCTAATAAAGAAGCTAATATATATATATTTATATATATATATATATGTGTGTTTGCACTCTAGCGACCGCAATTTAAGTCCGATTTGGTCCAAATTTGGTACACGTGTTAGTTGTCTATGTCACTCGGACGAGTTCGTTAGCCAAAAAGTCCAACAACCGGAAGTACGTTTTTTGACCGGAAGTAACTATTTTTTGAGATTTTTACTACGAGAATGAAATTGTTTAGAGTTTTTTTATAAAAATATAAATTTAGGATGTTATTCTTATTCTGCACATTTTGTTTTTTTACGCGACCTTATAGCGACGTATAAGCAAGGAATGTCCTAATACGTCATTGTAATGTTCAATTCAATTTCTAAACGTCTGAAATAAATGAAAACGGAAAATAACTTTACTAACAAAATGTATTGTAATTAATTATAAATAAATAATAAAACACTTTATACTTAAAACTATATTTATAAGTTACTAGCTGACCTGTACGGCGTTGCCCGTGGTTGTTGGTATTTTCAGTCTTTTTGACGTAATTGTAATTCTTTTTAAGTGTTCGTTGAATACCTGTGCGTATCCTACTGTGGTTATGAAAAAAGGGCTACGCTATTTAGGAAAGCACTGAAATTGTATTCCTGTAAACTACTATCTAACATGAAAAAACTTTAAATATATCGTTTTAATTTATAGTTTTTACTAAGTTTGACTTTCACTTAATTTCATTGACAATGTTGCGAGCACCTACGGCCTTAGAGGAAGCTACGTACCAAATTTCATTCCAATTCGTTCTTATAGGGATTTTTAGTAACTTTGACCCCCCTCCCCAAACCACCCTAAAATTTCGAATTTCTTTTAACCCTTTCTTAGCGAGGGTTTAAATTAGCTGGGGGTCGTAGAAAAGATATTTGAATCACATTGGAACATCCGCGTTAATTTAGGATGTAACAAACTGGTTCAAATAGAGTTTGTAATTTTAAATGTATAAGCCTAATTAGTATAAGATATATATTGTTTAGTATTTAAATATACAATATACAGTATATATCAAAATAAAGCTACGAATGTGATATTTTAATGGCATTTAGTTTAATTCAGATGGTTTGTTTAGTTTTCAATAAAATATGTTTAAACTCGTGTATGTTTATGGTTATGCATGGTGTCAAATAATTAGTTTGTTATTATTATTATTGATAGCGAAAATATGTTTTGAAAAGTATTAAAAACTTCATAGTTATGATATATTTTATATAAACAATATTTTAAGCAGCATATCTCTAAGTAGGCCTATATAGATATTTAATAACCAATGTTTGAGTTGAATTATAATTCTGTAAGCATTTTTATTTGTGTTTGTTTATAGTTTTTCAATCTAACCTTAAAAAGCTGTTGGTTTTAAAGAGTATTAAAGTGATTATAAATTTGCTAAGTAATGTTTCTATGGTAATACAAGTAAACAAACATAAGCTTTTTATGCGAACAGCTGTTTTTGTGAGCTATGGTTTTGAGTTCATACAATAAATGCTGTTCAGTTTCTTCCAAATTTGAAACTTTTTAGGGAAATTTTTCAAACTTTTCTTCACGTATAAACCTTTTATGAACTACTACAAACATTTTAAGACCAAAATTAGCCAAATCGGTCCAGCCGTTCTCGAGTTTTAGCGAGACTAACGAACAGCAATTCATTTATATATATATAGATTAAGAATATATTACACATAAGCTTATGTTAGACATGGAACATCGAATTGTGAATGCAAAAGTAAATAAACACGATAGCCTGTTTCTGCTATTTCTACGGCTTAACATCACTTAATAAAATAAAATAATACACTTTTAACCTCAACTCACTTCACAAATTGTTTAATTTACACAACTGTTGAAATATTAGGGGGTATGGTTATTAAAATTACACACTGTATGGTAAAGGGGTCGAAATGTAAAGTGACTCAAACTGACGTACATAATGTCATTCATGAAACACGATTCATGAATTCCGCTATTCCTCTACTTTTAACATCACCTAATGAAATATGTAAAACAAAATAGAAAGACCCCAATTTCCAACTTTATAAAACTCTTTAATAAATTAATGTACTTAATGTTAACTGTATTTTAAAATTAAACGATACTATTACCAATGAATACTTAAATGTTTAAGAGTATTCATTGCTATTACATTTTCACCTCGGTGTAACCATTGAAGAAAGAACACTATAGTGTTGTTTCTTCAATGGTGTAACTTGCATCAATAACGCTCCAACTTTCTTCCTTGAATTTTGAATTATATCGGTATATTTACGCATTCTTCCACCAATAAAGTAGTTCTACATCAAAATTACGATTCAAATTTAATAAAATAATTACTAACTGACGAAAACTATTACAAATACTAATCAAAATTAGGTAATAGGCCTAATGCAAAGTAAAAAAAAACTACAAAATGTAATTCATATTTTAAATTTATTAATTACATCCAACATTGTATATTATAAAGTAATACTCATTTTATTCGACTACTACAAACAAATTTAACATACTTCTAATAAAACTTAAATAACATTGTAATCAATTCAAAATTGTAAACTTATAAAATTATTAAACAAAAATTAAAGATTTGTTTGAATAGAACAGTTAATTACAACCTTATATATAGGAATATAAAACAAAAATAGCCTAAAATTGTAACTTACATTACATTCCAAATTTATTAAAATACAAATAGCAATCACAAATTAATTTCTTTTTTTTAAACAACTACAACTTTACATCATACAAAAAATAAAATAGCCTGCAATTAGGTCCAACTTTACTATTCGACTCTAGGCTAGCCTATGGTAACAGAAATGCAAAAATAATAAGAAATATACCTAAAAGGTTCTAATCTAACCTATTTAGTCTTTGGTCACAGTATGTTTACCTGTATTTAACATTTAACTGTAGAATGTAAAACAAAGTCATTGTCTGCAAAAATATTAGGTTAGAGTCGAATAGTAAAGTTGCACCCTCATTATTATTCAAAACTTCTTTGTACATTATTCTTTCTAATTTCAACTGCACTTTTAAATTATAAACTTAAAAAACACGAACAACTTCTAAATAAATACACATGATACCTGAAAAGTTTAGGAACAGCTTAATGTTTCATATATGAGGAAAATTTTAAGGTAGATGAGCGCAAATTTACTACTCGACCCTAGGCTAACCTATGAAAACAGAAATGCAAGAATAATTTAAAAAAAGTAGCCTAAAGGTTCTAACCTATAGTATTTAGTCACAGTATGTTTACCTGTATTCAACATTTAACAGTAGAATGTAAAACAATGTCATTATATACAAAAGTACCAGCCTAGGGTCGAATAGTAAAATTACCTTCTCATATTGGTAAAACAAACCCAGAGGACTAACGTTCTATACTGTTTAGCCTATATATTGCCGATAACAGTATGATTATAATATTTGTATGATTATAATATTTCGTCGTATTATCACTTTATATAATTAGAATTAAAAAAAACTAGAGGACTAACCTAAACTGTTTAGTCACAGTATGTTGCCGATAACGGTTTATGATTATAATATTTGTATGATTATAATATTTCGTTGTATTATCACTTTATATATAATTAGAATAAAAAAAACTAGAGGACTTACCTATACTGTTTAGTCACAGTATGTTGCCGATAACAATATGATTATAATATTTCGTCGTATTATCACTTTATATGATTAGAATAAAAAAAAAACTAGAGGACTAACCTAAACTGTTTAGTCACAGTATGTTGCCGATAACAGTATGATTATAATATTTCGTCGTATTATCACTTTATATGATTAGAATAAAAAAAAACTAGAGGACTAACCTAAACTGTTTAGTCACAGTATGTTGCCGATAACAGTATGATTATAATATTTGTATGATTATAATATTTCGTCGTATTATCACTTTATATAATTAGAATTAAAAAAACTAGAGGACTTACCTAAACTGTTTAGTCACAGTATGTTGCCGATAACAGTATAATTATAATATTTCGTCGTTATTATCACATTATTTATAATTAGAATGAGTTGCCTAAACTGTTCGTTTCTACACAAAAAATTTCCATAACGAACTTTTGATTTGAAAGTTTACAATGTTGTACGTGTTGAAGATGGTTAAATATTGGTTTCCCGGCATCAGTGAAGTGTATAAATACTATATTTATTAAGAAAA
>JAGFPH010000785.1:358181-369399 GCA_018207615.1 Philaenus spumarius
TTAGGGCATAATTTCATATTTTTATTGCACTTTACACAATAGTATTGGTCTGTTATAACTTTGAGCTCCTGGAGCCACTTAACATGCTCCTGGAGCGTTAAGTACTCCAGGTTTTTAACGCTTCTTTACGATTAATTTTCTTAGATTTAATTTTTGCATTATTTTACAGTTTTCTCAAACAAAATTGTTTCACTTTACAAAAACTCTGTTAAGACTTTTGCACACGGGACTTGTATTTCTACGCATACGCGCGGTTAAACACTTGTATTCCTACGCATGACGTCACAACTTATTTCGAAAATGTCGGTCCGTATCGCGATCATAAAACTATACAATTACACGAAGAATAAATACATTCTTAAATATATCATCTACAAATTGTGTACCCAAATAACATATCACAGCTTAAAACATGTAATTGCTGTTCTTAAACACATAACACAACAAACAATACAATATATATACGCATTACGTATTAAACATTTATACGCTTTACATACGGAAAAAAATAACTTCAAACATTTATTTTTTATATTTATTCGTATATTTACAGTTAATCTTCTTCGTCTGCAAACATATCTATAGTTACAGTAATCATTATAGGCCTACCACTAATCTACTGAACTACTACAATATATAATTCAACATTCAATTAGTACAATATAGTTAGGTTGGCAGCACTACTCACATATGAGCGGGGAGTCGAATAGTAAAGTTACGCCCGCTTGGCGCATCCAAAATTTACCAAAACGTAAAATACCATAAAAAAAAGTACCCGGTTCGAAGCCAAGTGGTGCAAACTAGCGAGGCCACTAGGCGCAAACAAATTCTACTAATATATTGCGTACACACAGACAGCTGTTCAACGCCTTCTTGAGTAGACCTATTTCCCAAATTGTTGGTTGAAACCCTAAAACATAGTCATATAAACTTAATTTTGGAAATTTGCTCAACTCACGTCAGCGGTCCAACTGCGTGGTCGAATTATCTTTACTTTATATAGGTTATGTCTGCATTAGCTTTAAATAATAATTATAACGATATCGTGTAATCGAATAAGTCAAAATCGTAATCCAAGTTACTTTTAGTTAAGCTAGT
Organism: Philaenus spumarius; assembly: GCA_018207615.1. Taxonomy (NCBI): domain Eukaryota; kingdom Metazoa; phylum Arthropoda; class Insecta; order Hemiptera; family Aphrophoridae; genus Philaenus; species Philaenus spumarius. The sequence goes on from JAGFPH010000785.1 coordinate 359,280, forward strand.
TAAATAAAAACAAATAAGGTCAACTTACGTGTAGTTGTATGACCAAACCAATAAAAGACTTCAGTCGTGCGTTAAACCGATTGTAATTAAACACAAAACTTCCTGCAATAACACTATATAATTCTAATTTGGTTACAAAATACACTCAACAAACATAACCTCAAATACCTACACCTAGTACAAGCACTAACTGAAGCAGATGACTCATTGTTGAGGGGGATGGCATTGCGAAACATTTGATAAGCTTAGTTCAAGATATTAGAAATTGAAAGGCCGTGGCTAAGTAGTTCTCTACATAGACAGTAGATTGTGTTACCGGTCATTCTTAAGATTGCCTGTATTGTGCAATGTAAATAAAACGAATAACTAAAATATTATGTAGCTTTCCGGTTACGGTTAGTAAACTGACATTTAATTGATTATTATTAGCGAATTTTCATAGGAAAAATTAGCTATTGCAGTGGCCGTTATGGTAAGACAAAAGGTCGGGAGTAGCAAATGAGCACCTGATCGTGGTCCCCAGAACACGTTTTGCGATGTCATTAAAATCATATATATATATATATGTATATATGTGTTCGCACTCTAGCGGCCGCATTTTAGTCCGATTTGGTTCAAATTTGGTACACATGTTGGTTGTCTACGTCGCTCGGACGAGTTTGTTAGCCAAAAACATCAAACAATCGGAAGCACGTTTTTTAACAGGAAGTACCTACTTTTTGAGATTTTTCCTACGAGAATAAATTTGTTTTTGAGTTTTTTCTACAAATATAAATGTAAGATGTTATTGTGCACATTTTTTTTTACGCGACCTTATAGCTCGCTTGGTTCCCCCAAAATCGATCAAAACGTAAAATACCATAGAAGTACCCGATTCAAAGCCATGTGGTGGATTCTACCGTGAGGTTGCGCAGCACGCAATGCATTGTGTATTGAAGATACTCCCAAATACGGGGGTTGGCGTGCGAAGCACGCAATGGTTTTTATATTGAATATACTCCCAATACGGGGGTTGGCGTAAGAAGCACGCAATGCTTTGTGTATTGAAGACACTCAAAATATGCGGAATGGCGTGCGAAGCACCCAATGCTTTGTGTATTGAAGATACTCCCAATATGCGGAATGGCGTGATGCGAACCATTTTGCAGCTATTCAGCACCGTCGTGAATAGACCTATTTCCCAAATTGTTGGTTGAAACCCTAAAACATAGGCCTATAAACTTAATTTTGGAAATTTGCCTACCTCACGTCAGCGGTTCAGCTGCGTGGTCGAATTATTTTAAATTGTATTGGTGAGTTAAAATAATTACTTTAAATTGTATTTTAATAGCCCGTTTCTCGTTTCTAATAGATATATTGTAATTCTCGTGGACTATCTAATTTTATTTACCCATATTCTACTTTACTTTTTGTCTTTTCTTGTCGTAAGTAATACATTATCTTACTACATACTAAACACTACAATAGTACTAGTAAATTCCCGTGAAAAATCACAGGCGGGTTAACACACTTTATCTAGGCCACCTAACTTTGGAGACGTAGATTTTTAACTCGGTAAATGTGTACAATTATAAGTACTGTAAAACTATAGGAATAGTTGTTAAGATTTTGTGTTTATGTATATTATTATATATATTTAAAGAAAGATAAAAATATTATCTTTTAATTTCCTTTTAATTCATATTGTTAGATAAATGAGTAGAAGTTATTAATATTATAGCCTATATTATTGATTAAAGTTGTAAACATAACCCCAAAGTATAATCTACGCTAGGTTTTCTTTGCGTATTGCAGATGATGGGTGAAATCAGCTGTTATATTATTAAGTTATATTAATTTCTTCTTTAAATGTACGTACGTACACTCGGTTTTATAGGAGTTCATATAGAATTAAATTGTACCATATATTTCCAAGAAACTATTAAACTTAATTATATTACGTAACTTAATGGCATTGCATTATATTGCTATAGTAAAATTTAATCTATTTCTTATAGTAACCTATATAAATTATATCTTTACGTCACATACACCATTTTAGTTTTATTATGATCAACGTCCACTAAATGTCACTTCTGATATGCATCTATGTGAATCGTATTCAAACCAATCTTACAATATGTATATTTTACTATTCTTCGCCCTATTGGAGAACTTTAAAATAATCTAATTTGAACTACTTACGTCTGTTCTCCGTTTATAACGTGTTTTCTAAAAAAACGTGTTTATATAAGAAAATCACGTTATAAACGGAGAACAGACGTAAGTAGTTCAAATTAGATTAATATCTATATATTAATACGTGAAGCAAAATCTTTGTACCCCTTTTTACGAAAATTAAGCTGTCGGAGGAGTATGAAATTTGGATCAGTTAAAGTTTAAATGATGAAGAAGTGCAGAAAGCTAATATTTTTTATAAGATATCTGACTTACCGTCTTCAATATTTCTATTCGTCGCTAAACGACGGCCGTTTCGGCTATTCAGCCATTTTCAAGTTTATCAGATTTCCTTTCGCCACTTACATAAACACTTACACATAACTAAAGGCCGGGCCACACCGGGCATCCATCCATCCAATGGACGGAAGTCCAGCCTTGGACGTCCGCGGAGTGCTACCTTCACACCAAAAACCTCCATCCGTGATGTATGTGGCAGGTTTTCTTTCTCTTCCCCTCCAGTTACCTACAATCTACTATAACCAGCAGAGAACGGCTAGCTGTTTGCTTAAGGTAAGAATATTATTTTTGTTAAATAATATGGTAGGTTCACTCTGAATGTCATCAAGAGGTTTTCGTGTTTAACTTTCGGTGGTAAATTAATTTCGACGTGTTTTTGGAACGAAGTTCCTTTACGCGGGTTGCGGTAGTTGACAAATAAAAAATTTAATGTGTAACGAAAAGTGAATTGGTTGCTACGACAATGACAAATTACACGTAACGAAAAAGCGTTATCAAATTGATTGCTATGACAATGAATGTAAATACGTTTAAGACACATGTGTTTCGGTTCATCAATCTAAATTCGATCGGTGCCGTCCGGCGTTGTTCAGATATTATCGTCAAGCGCTGGAATTTACAATTAACAAGAAATGGGAAGTAATACAAAAAGTAATTTAATATAATTATATATTTTGATGCAAGTATTACTGTTTCCATACGTTTAACGTTATTATAATGAAGGTCTACATACATTCATCGGTGTAGACGTCCATTCATTGTAAATACATTCAATAAAAATAAAATGTTAGTTCATCAGTCTAGGCCTAATAATTTTATTGTGTGTATGTTTAATTTATTGTACCAGCCTGAACGCATGTGCAGAACGAAACGTCCGCTCGGATGTTTTGAAAAATCGCCTGGCCAGCGATTCCAAAACATCCATCCATTGGACGTTTGTTCCGTCCAGCGGATGGATGGATGTCGGTGTGTGTTGTCCCATTGAGAAAGCAGACAAGCGATCTTTTTCGGACATCCAACCAATCCATCCATCCAATGGACGGACGTCCAGCCTTGGAAGTCCGCGGAGTGCTACCTTCACACCAAAAACGTCCATCCGTGGTGTATGTGGCAGGTTTTCTTTCTCTTGTGTGTATGTTAAATTTATTTTACCAGACTGAACGCATGTGCAGAACGAAACGTCCACTCGGATGTTTTGAAAAATCGCCTGGCCAGCGATTCCGAAACATCCATCCAATGGACGTTTGTTCCGTCCAGCGGGTGGATGAATGTCGGTGTTTGTTGTCCCATTGAGAAAGCAGGCGAACGATCTTTTTCGGACATCCAACCAATCCGTCCATTGGATGGATGGATGCCCGGTGTGGCCCGGCCTTTACACAATGATTACCATTAAATAATGAATAAATAAATAAAACACATTTGCACGCCCGTATTGCTAAATCTACACACTTTAATAAAAACCTAACCTAAAAGTTAGAAATCAGCTATTAATGGAAATATTGGAGCAAACAGCTGTTTTATCTGTTATTTTATTCAATTGGTTGCTATGTTAATAAATATAAATACATGTGTTAGTTCATCGGTCTAGGCCTAACCTAAGATTTTTCCGACTAAATTTACAAATATTGAAATAAAAAATGTGTTTTTATGAAAATGGATTCTATCCTATATTACTCAAGTAAAGTGTAGTTTTACTTTCTCACTGTACTATAGTATAGAGAAAGTATAGTGATCGCAAAAAATCGAAATTGAGATTTTTGTGGAAATATCCGTTTTGGACCCCTTGAGTTCAAAACAGTGTTTTTTTACAAAATGTATGTCTGTATGTCTGTCTGTATGTCTTTATGTCCTGTATGTATACAAAGCTATATAGAGAAAACTATTCTATTGATTTCGAATAAATTTGCACCAAACATGTCAATTAGGCCTGTATAGATGCACGAAAAAAGGTTTTGTAAATTTTGGAAAAACAACCCCCTTTATGGCAAAAAAACAGTTATTATTTTTATTAAAAAAACGGCTCTAACGATTTTTATAACATTTGACTTGTTTGTAGCCCTTAATGTACCCTATCATATGAAAAACACCGCATCTATCTAAAATTTCTCGTTTAGCTAATAATAATAATAACTGATTTTTGGGGGTTTTTTGGTCGAAAAGTGGGTTGTTTTTCAAAACCTTTTTTCGTGCATCTATGCAGGCCTAATTGACGAGTTTGGTGCAAATTTGTTCGAAATCGATCGAATAGTTTTCTCTCTAGATAATAATTATAATATTTATTAGTTAATCTCCTACTTAAATATCACCTCTCCTACAACTCCTACAATTATGAAGTCACTTTGAACCTGTTTAATAATTTAAATATGTTTGTGAGAAAGTATGTGCCAGTTCCTGGTAGCGTTTATTAGTAAAACTATTTTTTCAATCGGTTCAGTTGTTAAAGAGATCATCACCTACATACAAACAAACAAACGAATTTAATTCTAGTACGAAAAAACTCAATCAAATATTATTTACTTTAAAAAGAGTGCTTCCTGTGTCGTCCGAGTTACTTTGAAAACCAACGTTTATACCAATCTGCGTAAAATGCGTAAAACTCGGCCGTTAGAGTGCGAACTGTTGAATAACAATTTTAATGGCAGGTTTTAAAACAGGTTCTTGAGACCGTAAGAGTCACTGCAATATCCCATCTTTCCTATGGAACTTTACTAATAAAATAGGCCTGATGAAAAAGGTACGCAACAATACACTCACTGTACAGAGTAGTTAACATTAAATTAATTACAAAGACAAAACTTAGCTTAACTGGTCTCCAAGTTTAAATTGGATTTACCGCTAAGACAAACGTTATCCTGCTGTTCAAGTTGAGGTACTAAAGACGACATTGAGTTAGCACATGTACATTTTGTGTCGTATTGCCTAGATGTAACGATCGTTTTAAAGGGAAGTTGAACCAGGGCTCTATAACAAGGGCTATACCATTTTGATCATTTACCGTGACCCAGTATCGATCGCCTATGACGTCACAATGCTGACACGCACTAGCTGGTAGTATTTCAGAAATGTGCACGCAGTCGTTAACTCACTATTGTAACTCGATGGAAAGGCTTCAGTAAAATCAAATTTAGATATTCTTAATCTACATAAAGTACGGATTCTAACAGTATAAAAAACTTTTATTTTAACAGGTATTTCGAATTTTAATAATTGAAAATATTTGAGAATTATCACAGACTGACATGGAAAAGTTACTAAGCGAGGAAATTTTTTATTTTTGGGTTATAAACAAACTTCAGTGGGAAAGTTGTAGCCAATGAATTGATCTAAACCATCCAATTCACCGATTTGTGATAAAATGATTACATCATTATGAAATCGTTTTTTAAATGAGCGCAAGGAGGTGCGGCGCCGAAACTCCCGAAGTACAGTTGTTTGATACGGGAATAACGTTTATGTACATATTGTTATTTTAAGGTAATATAGTAAATCACTTATTCCCAGGTAATTATGCCAGCTAGAAAAAAGTAAGCATTTTATTTTAACATAAACTAATTATAATTTATAATTAATATTTGATATTATCGAAGTGGACACAAAAAGTTAAGTTGGAGGTTAACGTTTAAAAAATTATATCATTATTACACATTCAAAGCAATAAAATTAGAGATCAATGATGGAAAAAGAAAATCGTAATTACGTAAAAAAATTAGTTTCCTATTTAATTAAAAGAATTAGCTTATAATAATGATATTATTTTTTAAACGTTAACCTCCAACTTAACTTTTTGTGTCCACTTCAATAATATCAAATTTTAATTATAAATTATAATTAGTTTATGTTAAAATAAAATGCTTACTTTTTTTCTAGCTGGCATAATTACCTGGTAACAAGTGATTTACTATATTACCTTAAAATAACAATATGTACATAAACGTTATTCCCGTATCAAACAACTGTACTTCGGGAGTTTCGGCGCCGCACCTCGTCGCGCTCATTTAAAAAACGATTTCATAATGATGTAATCATTTTATCACAAATCGGTGGATTGGATGGTTTAGATCAATTCATTGGCTACAACTTTCCCGCTGGAAGTTTGTTTATAACCCAAAAATAAAAAATTCCTTCCTCGCTTAGTAACTTTTCCATGTCAGTCTATGATAATTCTCAAATATTTTCAATTATTAAAATTCGAAATACCTGTGAAAATAAAAGTTTTTTATACTGTTAGAATCCGTACTTTATGTAGATTAAGAATATCTAAATTTTATTTTACTGAAGCCTTTCCATCGAGTTACAACAGCGAGTAAACGAATGCGCGCATATTACTCATATACTACCAGCTAGTGCGTGTCAGCATTGTGACGTCAGAGTGAAACTGGCGGCACAGTGCCGAGATCAAAGAAACGGTTTAGCCCTTGTTATAGCAGGGCTATAGCCCTGTTGTTATAGAGCCCCGGAGTTGAACAGGCCATAACGTTTGTTGGCTGCGGAGTTTGAATACGGTACTTCATATTTATATTATTGCAATTAAATCTGAAGTAAACCTCTTAAAATATTTCACAAACTGTGTAAAAGTGTACTATTGCGAATTGAGAAATTAACGTACAACAGTGTTGTTCTCAAACTAAAAATTGGTAATATATAATACATTAATATAAATACGTTATTAAAGCCTCTTTGTCCTGCCCGAACGACAAACTGACTGCCATAGAATCGACGCAGAGCAAAACCTACGTTAAAAATACGAAAATTCAAAGTTACATTCTTATAAGAGCATAAACGTACACTAAGAAAGGATCTTGCAAAAATTTGATTTTAAAGAGTAAAAATAGCGCAAATTCGGATATTCATTCCCAGCCCTATAACAGATGAAATTGCTGATTCGGACCAAAAGCTCAAAAACACATGTTTGTTGAATGCATTTTAATTCATTACCATAGCAACCAACTTAACGAATTTAGAATCAGTTAATTATTGTTCACAATCAACAATTCTTTTGGACTAGCTGACTCGTGTGAATATTTCGCATAAATCGGGTAAGTAGGTACCTAAACATTTAAATAACAGCTGTCATGTTAGTTAATTGTTAATAGGAACCATGAAGTATAATTTACAAATTTTAAAAATATTTTTTTTTAATGAAAACATGAATGTTGAGCTGTTTGTCTATTTTTCGTCAATAGCGGGGAACATAAGCTTTGAAATGATGCTTGAATAATTTATTTTGATGAAAAATTAAGAGAGTTATTGCTTAGAGACAAAAAACACAAATAATATATATATAAGGATTAGGTTAACAAAATAAAAGTAAAACACAAAACAAATCTATGAAAAATGCTTACTATATTATAATTAAATTACAAAATCTGTTGCTATGACATAGTGTTATAAATAAAACAACTGATTTCGATCAAAACTGCAGAATTTTAGGTTAGGTCTATATTAAAGCAAAACACGTTTATTGAAAGTGTTTACATTTGAATACGGCGGGAACCAACTTGGTAATTTTAGAATCAGGTAATTATACTTCACAACTAACAGTTGTTTTAGATTAGGTAAAAAGGACCACAAAACAAATAAACAGTACCAGGAACTGGCATATACATATTTAAATTATTAAACAGATTCACCGTGACTTCATAATTGTAGGTCGGGTAGTAGAGGTGATTTATTAAAGTAGGAGATTAACTAATAAATATTATTATTATTATCTAGAGAGAAAACTATTCGATCGATTTCGAACAAATTTGCACCAAATACGTCAATTAGGCCTGTATAGATGCACGAAAAAAGGTTTTATTATTAGCGAAACGAGAATTTTTAGAAAGATGCGGTGTATTTCATATGGTAGGGTACATTAAGGGATAATTTTGAAAAACAACCCACTTTATGACCAAAAAACCCCCGAAAATCAGATATTATTATTATTATTATTATTATTATTAGCTAAACGATAATTTTTAGAAAGGTGCTTTTTTTTGCATATGGTAGGGTACATTAAAGGCTACAAATAAGCCAAATTTTATCAAATTCGTTAGAGCCGTTTTTTTATGCAACTGATAACTGATTTACTAACTAACTGAATAACTGATTTTTCGGGGGGGGATTTGCCAAAAAGGGGGTTATTTTTCAAAATTGTTCAAAAACATTTTTCGTGCATCTATACTTGACATGTCGAAATTTCTTTGAAATCGATCTAATAGTTTTCGCTCTAGCTTTGTATACATACAGACGTACATACATACATACATACATACATACATATACAGACAGACAGACAGACATACAGACGTTTTGCAAAAACCACTTTTTTGGACTCAGGGGTTTCCAAAACGGATTTTTCCACAAAAATTTCAACATCGATTTTTTTTTGTGATCACTATACTTTTTCTATACTGTAGTAATAGTAAGAAAGTAAAATCAACGAAAAAGACTTACTTTATTAAAAGTCAAACATCTGGTGTTACATACTAGATTGTTTCCTTTAGTTTACAATTCATAATTTGTTTGAAATGTTGATCATTGGTTATTTTAATATTAATGGTGAAATTACAATGGATTTTGTAATTTTAATTATTGGGCATGTTGGGAGTTTATTTCAATATCTGTCTTACATTATGATTGTATAGGTCACCGCTACAAGATCCAAGTGCTTCTGTCCAAATCAATTGTCATTTACATGAAAGTTTCGCAACAAGAAGTCCCTTCGATGGCACAGAACCGTCTGGGAAATTCTAGGACATTTTCGAACCTTCTGAAAAATTCTATAATATTCTCCAACTTCTTTGACATTCTAGATCATTATATTTTGGAAACTATCTGGCCAATCGATTCCCAGCTGTTTCACAGACCTTCCAAAAGATGTCCATTGTGGTTCTTTTGACACCCATTTCTCCGAATCCAATCCAGCAATTCCAAACCGAAACCTTCCCCATGGAGAGCTGCCATACCGTATAACCCTCATGGGGGCTGCGAGGCTAGGTTGTGGAGTTATAGCGGCACGCACGGACAAACCATACTTAAATTAATTTAAGTAGCAAAATATGTCGTAAAGTATATAAAATCAAAGAGCTCTGAAATTTTACATTTTTGTTTATAATCTTTGTCAAAATTTCAACCTTCACCAATGTTGGTGTGATATTTTAGTATCTGTTAGTGATTACAATTTTTTTAAATCCAACATTTTGTACTTTTACGGTCGTTAACGGTAAAGACACACCTGTTTACATCTACAGAAATCTATAAAATGGAAAGGATCAATTTGAACACTTTCCTCAGGTAGAAGAGTAGTATATTAGGACATTACTTTTTATGTTGGAAGGCTCCGGAAAGTTACTGTTATTAGAATTTGATGACGCAAAACGAAGATTCCCTTTACCCTTCTCGTTGCTTGGCTTTTATCGTTAAATCAAATCCATATCGTTACGTTTTTATTTGTTATTAGCATTATAATAAAATCACCTTTTTCTTGGTGCTTATGTTGTCTTAAACATGATAACATTTCATTTTTACAGCAGAATACTTCTTGTTAGTGAATTTCCATAGGAAAAATGAGCTATTGCAGTGCTCCTTATGGTAAGAAACAAGGTCGGGAGTAGCATATGAGCACCGATCATGGTCCCCAGAACACGTTTTGGGGTGTCATTAAAAATCATATATATAT
>JAGFPH010000785.1:374772-389183 GCA_018207615.1 Philaenus spumarius
TATGGGGATTTTTAGTAACTTTGACACCCCCAAAACTCCCCTAAAATATTGAATTTTTTAAAACCCTTTCTTAGCGAGCACCTAGGGCCCTAGAGGAAGCTATATACTAAATTTCATTCCAATCCGTGCAGTGGTTTTTTTTAGTAACTTTAACCCCCCACCCATCCCAAACCTCCTCTAAAATTTCGAATTTTTTGGAAACCTTTCTTAGAGAGCGCCTAAGGCCCTAGAGAATACTACATACCAAATTTCATTCCAATCCGTTCAGTAGTTTTAGAGAAATTGTGATTTAGTAACTTTGACCCCCCCCCACCCCAAACACCCCATAAAATTTCGAATTTTTTGAAAACCTTTCTTAGTGAGCACCTATGGCCTTAGTGGAAGCTACATACCAAATTTTGTTCCAATCTGTTCAGTAGTTTTTGAGAAATAGTGATCAGTGAGTCAGTGGATTTGGCTTTTATATACATAGATTATTAGCAGGGGTACCCGCGGCTTCGAACTCAGATAACAATAAATGAATGAAAGAAGTATCTGGTAAATAAAGAAAGTTCACTGGCCCAAAAACGTATAGTAAGTTTCGTTCAAATCAATGTATGTTTCCCATTTAGGCTTACATACATCACAAGAAGCAGAAAAACAAGTTTGTTTGAGGCGCACTTCACGTCTAAGAGTACATTTTACCTAAAACATTTTCTACAAACAATATTTTTCACCCTATCCGCAAATAAACTGAGGTATAGGTGTTTACGTTTGCTCCGCATTAATTAATTATTTTGAATACGCTGTGTTGTAATTGCGTCTGTTCAGAAAGCAGGCGCTACTATTAAGCTGAAATTAGCCCTTATGCGCTTATTTCATTCTTTGAAGGGGCAGAGGGGAGCTCCAGGGGGATTTTTGGAGACTTTTGTAAAAATGATCCTCTGGTAGTGGTTTATCGATGGGGAAAAATTCAGCTTTACCCTAATTTTTTTACTATCAAAACCTTTTAAGGGTCTGCTGTAGTGCGCCCATCTTGGAGTTTTATGCCATAAGAGCAATGTTAAATTTTAAACCATTTATTTCGTTTATTTTTTTATCATACAATTGTTTACAAGGTGTCATTTTGAGCACAGTCACAATACGCATCCGTTTTTAGTTTCACATTTTTTTTTTATATTTGTAATGTAATTGACATTTTTGAAGTACCAAGTTTGAACATTTTCTTTACAAAATAAAAAATGTATAACTAAAAGTGAAACGCAAGCCGGGCCCTCAATTTTATAAAGAATATTCAGTTTTTTTTTCAGCACTCAATTACAAAAGATGGATTTATAAAATGGTTTGAAATGCGGCAATGTCAAAGCGTTCAGATGCAAGAAATTGCACTGTTTGGATACGGCTATAGAGAGAAGCGCTGGCGTTTCCGGTTGCTTTCTCGTTTACTGGAGCAGACCCTTAAGGGTTGTTTTTTTACCAGAAGATCGCGCTCTCCTATATTATGTTGTCTCGTTATTGAAATTGTATTTTAAACCTTGTAAGTGCAACCAATTGTCATCCCTCGAAAACGTTTGTGTTCCAGTCACGTGACTAATAAAAAATGTGGCACTGAAAATGCGGCACTATACTGTTTGACAGAGAAAGATAACAAAAGTAGCTCACAAAAATAGTTCATAAAAATGCACTCAAACTGCTGAGGAAAATGGCAGAAATTTTAATTTAAAAAATGTAATTGTGTGCTTAGACCACACTGGAGAGGTGTGAACTTTTTAATTAACACAACTTACGAAATGAGGAAGCTCAATGTCCATTTCAGAGGTATTACTAATTAAACTGTACATTGAATTAACATTAACAGATTAAGCCTATGACGTAGGACAATCTGTTACACTTATAAACCCAACTCATATATATTAACTTAGCGATGCGATTACGGCCTAACCGGCTAAATCGATAGTCTATGGAGATGGACTCTGCTGGTTCGAATCTCGGCTAGACCAAAACTTTTTCAAACAGATGGAATAGAGCGTTTCACTTTAGGAGCTTTTCAGATTAGAAGTGTTTCGCATGAGGAGCGTTTCACAAAATGCATGGTGAAACGCGTGACGGTAAAATCCAATTCACCCCCAGCAACAAGAAAACTGTATACTCTGCTATGCACACATGTATATACAATTTTTGGATACACATCGTTTACACTTCAAAACCCTTTTGCAAATATTTTCAGCAACTGTATGATTTTGAAAATTTACAAACAGAAACTTTTATGTTTGCAAACTAATTATACTAACACAATGAATTAGTTATTCTAGAAAATATACAAATGTGGTTGCAAGTGACATATACTGGGATTCGTGGAATTTCACTCGATGAAAGAGCTAAATTTAAATACTCAGCTTAAACACGCTGTTTTCAAAACAATTTCTGAAATCACCAATGTTTACCCAGGTGTTCAATTATGTTTCAATAACAAAGGTTTTGCTTTACAAATAATACTTTGGGTTTTACTGCCTTTTATTCCTATGTTCGAGTCACGCATTGCATTTATGGCATGCCTTAAAATAATCTTTGGCAATCGGTGTTGTTCTATGAATTTACGATTTCTTTCTAAGGAAAAATAAATGAACTCTATTTCTGGTTTTACTATGGCTAGGTGTATACACCGTTACTGCACGTGTGCACAACAAATATTCTTTACTTTAAAGCAAAGATTGTGATTTAAGTTGTAATATTTTGGTGAGCTTTCTGTACGCTTTCCTTTGCGAGGGATGAGTTAATTGACTAAATTCCTGCGCTATAACTTGGATAATAGCCCAGTCAACGAATTCCCAAAACGGGGTCTAGAAGGAAAGTCAATAAGCGGAAAGACCAACTATGGTACATTTTTTGTGGTACCTAGTAGTATAACATACTAAAAGTCCTTGACCCTAGGGGTGGCGGAAGAGGGGGGGAGGGGTTAAAGGTACATTTTTTGTACAAAATTAAAGCTGACAAAATTATCTACATTGTTCATACCTATAGTATTTTTGCTATCTGCAACCGTTAATGAGATATACTCTCTCGAAAATTGGTAATTTTCGAAAAAAACTTTTCTTCGCATTGGAATACTTTATTATTTGTTCCCCATGCGGTCTACCCTCGTGAGCTCTCTCCAGTTCTTATCTCGCTGTAGTTGAGTTATATAAGCGTTCGTAGAAAGTCAAATTATTGTGTATTTCGCCTCGGTATATTATTTTTATTTTATTATTACTATTATGTCCCTATGTCGACGGGAAAATGTTTTGTTACTCGCTTTAGTTGAGTTAGTTTATATAATGTCATACGTCCGTTAGAAGTCGAATAATTGTGTTTTTCGCCTTTATATTTTATTATATCTGATATATTTTATTAGTATTATATGCTGTATATTTTATTGTTATTATTATTATATTGCAATGTCGACGCACACGTATTTTGTTTGTGACGAGAACTTGTACGAAAGTGGTGGGAAAGTGTCCTGTGTGAGTGCAAAAGTAATAGCTTCACTGATAAGTGCCACTTTACAAAGAAATGACGGAAAAAGCTCCAAACTTGTAGGTTTGACATCCCTCAAAGTTCATTCCACATGCAGAAAACATTATAGGCTACGTGAGCCGATACTATTGCCGTACTATTGCCGTACTGTGCCATAAATGTGCACAAATCGTAAATTATGTGAGTATGTTGCCGTTAAGGCAGGTAAAATAAATTAAACATACACACAACAAAGTTAGGTTAGGCCTAAAGTGATGAACCAACATTTTATTTTTATTGAATATATATATATATATAGTATAACAAACCATTGAGGCCTTCCGGCAACTTCAGCGTGCAGTGCTGCAGTCGCCATTGAATTTGCAGAATATTAGGTTCAAAATGTCATCTGGGGCTATTGGATCTTGAGTTCTAATAGGGATGAGGTAGTTAAGCAGTCGATCGCATTCTGCTCCCACCCCCATTCCTCTTGGCGTAAGCTAGTGTTGTCACTGTTGTATCTGAAAGTAGCACCGATGACTATGATGTTTGGGTGATCCTCGGATGGTGGGAGGGATGAGATATCGGGCTGCATATTCGCCAGAGACTTGACGAATGTGTCGTAGCAATATTTGTTGAGTGATTTTTCTTCTTCGGGGCACCGTACCACCGGATTAAACAATTGTTGCCCTGCTCTGGAATCTGCTTATTAGTGGCTGAAAGATTGTTAAAGACTTCAGAAGCATATGCTACATCTGCATCCTTCTTGAACAGTTTGACAAATGCAAGCTTGCCATTGAGGAAGGCTGCTGTTATAGTATCACATCCTGTGAAAGCATGGATGAGCATAATGCCTTGAGCTCCTGTAACTAAGCGGGGGAAATACAGACTGGATGGCACCTTTCCTCGGCCCAGTTTCATAATTATGATGTATTGGTCTTTGGGGATTAGCACAATCAGAAGGACTATGAGGTCTGTGTCCTCTCCAATGACAACGACTTGTGAATCTGTTGACTTATCAATGGCTGTTTCAAAACAGGGGCCTGTTTCATCACAAAAGCTGCAATTCTTTTGGCTCACGTATAATGTTTTCTGCATGTGGAATGAACTTTGAGGGTGTCAAACCTTCAAGATTGGAGCTTTTTCCGTCATTTCTTTGTAAAGTGGCACTTATCAGTGAAGCTATTACTTTTGCACTCACACATGACACTTTCCCACCACTTTCGTACAAGTTCTCGTCACAAACAAAATACGTTTGCGTCGACATTGCGATATAATAATAATAAAATATACCGGATACAATAAAAATAAAATATACCACGTATAATACTAATAAAATATACCGGATATAATAAAAATAAAATAAAATATACCGCATATAATACTAATAAAATATACCGAATATAATAATAATAAAATATAAAGGCGAAAAACACAATAATTCGACTTCCTACGGACGTATGACATTATATAAACTAACTCAACTAAAACGAGAAACAAAACATTTTTCCGTCGACATAGTGACATAATAGTAATAATAAAATAATATACTGAGGCGAAATACACAATAATTTGACTTTCTACGAACGCTTATATTACTCAATTACAGCGAGATAAGAACGGGAGAGAGCTCAAGAGGGTAGACCGCATGGGAAACAAATAATAAAGTATTCCAATGCGAAGAAACGTTTTTGTCGAAAAAATTTAGAGAATTTTGTCAGCTTTAATTTTGTATACGCATATATTTTTGTAGGACCCCCCGTCCCTCCTCTTTCGCCACCCCTAGGGTCAAGGACTTTTAGTATGTTATACTACTAGGTACCCCAAACAATGTACCATAGTTGGTCTTTCCGCTTATTGACTTTCCTTTTAGAATCATTCGTTGACTGGGCTATAACACAACTGGGAGAGTAGGGGCGCCTAAAGCCAACGAAATTAGGTTCGAATCCCGGCCTAGGTGATATGTTTTGTATTTGGAAATTAGTTTATTATCGAATATTATGTCTTTCATAATAACTAAGCCTCACAAATAATATCAATTAATTAAATCAATTATTTTAAATACCAACTTTACACCTTAGACACAAATAAGAAATAAACATGTTTTTTCTCTCCTGTATATAACAGCAATGTTTTTCTAGAATATGCCCTTCCTGGTCCAAAACCAACTGGAACATTCTCAAATCTTCTCAAAAATTCTATAACATTCTACAACACTCAATTTTTTCGAACATTCTGGGAACATTTTGGAAGCTTTTAGAACATTCAGGACCACATCAGCACTCGACTCCCAGCTGATACATCGACTTCTCATAAGACCTCCATTGGTGCGATGCGGTCTTTTGGCACTTATATTTCCGAACTCAATCCCATAGTTCCAAACTAAAAATTTCTTCATGAATGAGGGATGAAGGGTTACCATAATATATAATCCCCCATGACACTGCAAGGTAGTTGCAGGGTCATAGTAGCATGCATAGACAAACGACCCTTACATCTATATATTTGGCATGTGTATACTTTGGTGTATATATATATATATATATATATATATATATATATATATATATGTCCTCACTCACTCACTCAATCACTCATCATCACTAATTCTCCCAATTCCCATGAAACTAGAGAGATGAAATTTGGCATGTGTATACTTTGTGATGTAAATAGTAAAACTAAAGAAATTTCATTTTGATATTTATATTTTCAGGGGTAGTTTTGGGGGTTTAGGGATAGTTTTGACTGATCACAGTTTCTCAAAGACCATACCACCTAGGAACTTGAAATTTGGTACACATATTGCTAATAGGCACTAGAGGCGCACTAAGAACGCATTTTATATAACCCCCATGATACTGCGAGGGGGTTGTGGGGTTATAGCATGCATAGACAAACCACCCTTACGTCTATATATATAAATGAATTTGTTCCTTTGTACTCTATAGACTCAAAAACTATTCGACTAAAAATTTCACAGTTTATCCATATCATTTCTATCTGTGTTTAGACGTTACAATCACTACACTATGAGGTTACTGCCTCTATACAATGAACATAAATTAAACAGTTTATTTCCTACAAACTATATAATGGTGTAATATAATGTTTAAGGGATATGAAAAACTATTTGCAATTTTATTACTAAAGTCAAAGGGTTGAATGAAATAACTACAATTGAAATCAAATAGTAATCCATACACCTATTTTTTCTATATTCTCAAAAACTACTCTCAACTAAAATTTCCCAATTTACACATTTTAGTACCAGGATGGTTTAGAGAATATGGACCCTACAATAAAAGAGATTGAAATGGAGTAGCTACCCCTATACAGTACGAATAAATTGCACTACCTTTGTAGAAGCTATATAGCTAAATTTGTGCAATATTACTTTAAGTGGCATAAAACCCATTTACAATTCGACTACTTACTTTAAAGTAATATAATAGGATAACTACCTTTAAAATTAAATTATAGCGAAGCATTGCCGGTCCACTAGTTTATTATAACGTCACAAGATGCAACACCTTGTACCCCTCAAATACCTTTATTACGAGCGAGGAACAAGCAAAAAAACTTTGCAGTTTAATAATAATTTATTTTTAAATATTTATTCACTAATATTTATAATAAAGAGGCGTGCAATCGATAAACACTGACTACCGTTTTTGGTATTTTTAAATAAAAAATATATATAGATAAATACTATAGTAAAACAACTATGCAAAACATCCCAAGCCGGAAACCAGGTAACCCGTCATATCCCCTTAGTCAACCACCGTTTGCTTTACTTCCGCCCTACTACCCTCAAACCACAGATATGAAAAGCTAACTGGTCTCTAGCCGAGATTCGAACCCGAGATCTTCTGATCAGGAAGATCCCGCGTTATCCACTCGGCTAAGGCTTGCCTTAAAAAAAACTGATAAATAAACAACACTTTAGATACTTTATTAGCTCTGCAAGTATTATATAATATGTACAAGTAAATATACCTTCATCAGCACCATCTAGGAGTGGTTACAGGAAGTTTACTTGGTTGTTCTTAAGTTTGAATCTGTATAATTTGTATTCGTATTCGTGAAAGGTTTACGGTAGGCTACCTGACATAGAATTTAAGATCTGTTGAGTCTTTACAAAAACACGTATAAATGAGGAAACTAATATCAGATTGACATAAAATTAAGTATGAAGGTATGAAGTATGACTGTAAAAATCCAGTTATGCAAATAACTCAATTTTGGTAAAATTGTGGGTTATGAGATTTTGCATCTTAAGTGACGATATTAATATATTGATTTAGTAAATTAACGAAGATTAAGTCTTTTCTTAATAAGTTTAGTAAGCCTCACACATTAAATCAGTAAATAATTTTCTGCATATTGGGATTATCTTCAATACACAATGCATTGCCGTGCTTCGCACGCCATTCCGTATTTTGGAAGTATCTTCAATACACAAAGCATTGCGTGCTTCGCAAGCCAACCCCCGTATTGGGAGTATCTTCAACACACAAAGCATTGCGTGCTTCGCACGCCAACCCCAAGATAGGATCTACCTCATGGCTTTGAACCGGGTACTTCCATGGTATTTTACGTTTTGATCGATTTTTGGGAACCAAGAGAGCCATAAGGTCGCGTAAAAAAACTAAATGTGCAGAATAACATCCTACATTTATATTTGTAGAAAAATCTCAAAAACAAATCATTCTCGTAGGAAAAATCTCAAAAAATAGTTACTTCCGGTCAAAAAACGTGCTTCCGATTGTTGTATTTGTTTGGCTAACAAACTCGTCCGAGCGACGTAGACAACCAACATGTGTACCAAATTTGAACCAAATCGGACTTAAAATGCGGCCGCTAGAGTGCGAACACATATATATATATATATATATATATATAATTTTTAATGACACCCCAAAACGTGACCATGATCGGTGCTCATTTGCTACTCCCTACCTTGAGTCTTACCATAAGGGCCACTGCAATAGCTCATTTTTCCTATGGAAATTCGCTAATAAGGTAAATTATTTAAGTTACCAACTCAATAACAACTATTCTATCTTTCCGTCTTTAGCGAAATCAAAAGACAAGGTTGTGGAGTTAGTTATAAAAGGAATATATAGTTTTTCTCCGTGATTTTAGCTGTTTATGTGGCAATGCTTCCCTGCAGGTCCTAAACTAATACTCCAAAGTTTAACAAGTGTGGTGACAATCGATTTTACTTGATAATTCAAGAAGTAAAATGATGATCGGACCACAAATGGTTTGAAACATTTTGTAAATGCTTAAAGCATACACAATTTCAAACGGTACCGGAAATCAAATTTTCTTGAATCAGCAAGAACACTCTCGATCAAGTCACCTTTCAAACAAAAAAGATTAAATCAAAATCTGTTCGACCGTTTGGAAGCTACGATGCCACAGACATATACACAGATACACAGGCCCACAGAAATACAGACACTCAGATGCACATATTAAACTTATAACACCCATCTGATTGCGCCAGGGGTTCAAAAAAGAACAAAAAGTGTTACAAACACAGCTCCAAAATGTATCGCTCAAGAATTGTACTGAAATAAAAACTGTAGTAGATCTTTATTTCTTGTATATACAGTACTGAAAATAATTGCCAAGGGTAATATTAAGCTTGTAGGCCAGTCGGTAGGGGTGATTTTAGACCAAAAGCTCCAGTAATTTGCAATACGGCTGATTTTTTGTATAAGTACCTTAAAGTATGTAAATTAATATAAAAAAAGTTTACCAGTCTATTGATTTTTAAAAGTCGAAAAAAATCGAAGAACATTTTTTTTCGATATTTCTTAATATTTCGAGCTGGGGTTAAGATAAAGAAAAAGAAAAATACTAATTTGTAGGGGAAGTGTTTTTCAATAAAAAAAGGTCATATGTATTTCTTTCCTCCGAGCAACGGTTTGTCTCGAAAAAATTCGATAATGCAGGTATGTATTTTGCAGCAGGGGAAATCACTAAAAGTTGAAATCTCATTCATATATGAAGCGTTGGCTCATTCTAAATTGGCTGAATTTTAATATATCGAATTGAAACTTGACACAGGAGTTAAAATATATATTTTAAACATTTATGCTGAGTCTCAGCTTGTTATCTTGAAAATGACTCGATCTAGAGCTACTTGACTTATCAATGGGTTTCTCGATTTTAGGAGTACCGGACCCACAAACTAATTTTAATCGGCTCCAGTTTAGAAAATTTTCAAAATATCAACCTAAAAGTTTTTTTACAGGTAGATTCGAACAAGATCAAGTAGTATAAACCTTTTTTATTATTTACTTTTAAAAGCACAAGTAACTTAAAAAAGTATAATTTTAGACCTTTTTAGATTTTTCATCAAAACGCTTGAAAGTTGATCAACTGCAGATTAGTCAATTTTTTAAATATAGTTTTTAAAATAAATATAGCAAAAAACAATTGTGTTTGTAACGTCTTTACCAATTTTTAAATCGATATGTTCAAAAATGTCGAAAATGGAGTCATTGAATCCAAAAGTGTTATAGTTAAAACGAGATAGGTAAAACAGAAGACTATTTTCAAGCGCCTCGTTTTTAAAAATAACATGAAAAAAATCGTTCATACTTACTAAGAATATTTATACTGGTGTATTCAACTCATAAAACAAATTTGATTTTGATATTCCAAAAATTGACGAAACTGGAATAGATTGAAATTAGTTCGTGGGTCCGGTACTCCTAAAATCGAGAAACCCATTGATAAGTCAAGTGGCTAGATCGGGTCATTTTAAAGATAAGCTAAGACTCAGCATAAATGTTTAAAATATATATATTAACTATTACTAGGGGAGACCCCTGCGTGCTCCGCACGCCAACCCCCAATGGCACCTTCTAAAAACAAATGTTATGTTTTATTTATAATAAAGTTGTACGATTAATAATAACCTCAAAACTAAGATGATAAATAATGATAAATGTTCAAATCAAATTATTTCTTATATTGATAACAGCAGTTATAATAATGGTTAAAATTACCAGTAAGGCTCAGGTCTACACTTTAAAACCCTAACATAACTTACAATTTAGTTAATAAATAACTAATGAGTTTGACTTGTGAGAAAGTAACTTAGATAAAATAAAACCTGAACACAAAGTCTCACAATAAATACGTTTACTAACCTCAAACGATATTTATACGGTGCGTTGTCACACTGTTAGATCAGTTATAGTTTGGTTACTGTAGCCCGTGCATCACTGAGGATGGCGACATTGTCGTTGAAACGCGTTTGAGGTTAGTAAACGTATTTATTGTGAGATTTTGTGTTCAGGTTTTATTTTATCTAAGTACAATTTAGTTGTTTAGTTATTATTTTTGTTCCTTGTTTTGTGGTTCGGGTTTTTATTTAAATCAGTGTGATTTCGTCGAAACAGTGCTCTTTTATTTGTTTAATATGGTAATAAATGTAAATACATTTGTTGGTTTATCATTCTAGGCCTAACCTAAGAATTTTTTCCGACTAAATTTACAAATATTGATAAAAAAAAGGTTTTTATCGAAATGAATTATAGCCTATGATACTCAGGGTAAGTGTAGTTTTTATTACTGTAGTAAAACTATTTTTCAATCGGTTCAGAAGTGCCAGAGATTACCCCTACATTAAAAAAAAAACTTTACCTCTTTATTATATTAGTATAAATTTGTTAAAAGTTAATAGAACAGCCATACAACCTCCCGAAAATTACACTTATAAGGGTTTCTCTTCTACGTGTGTGTCAACGTGTATCTTTTATAGATTAATAAGTACCAGATTTTATTTAAAAATATAATTTACATTAACTGTCATATTATTTTACAGTACACCTGTTTTATGTTTTTTATTTATTTATTTAATACCAAATGTTTTAATGTAAACAAAGCAGACGTTTTTATATTCTCATGTATTTCTTATGGGGATTTTTTGTTTTTCGGGGACCTCAAAGGCCCCTTAGTTTTTAATTTTAGAAAAAACTTATATTTTTCCCTCGTTCCTTGAATCGATACCTTTAATTTGATACCTCTCCCATCACCCTCCGATTTACCAAATTCCCACAATTTTGAATCTAAAATTTCGCTTACAGAATTATATATAAGGATGTCAAGTTTCAATTCGATATATTAAAATTCAGCCAATTTAGAATGAGCCAACGCTTCATATATGAATGAGATTTCCTCTTTTTGTGATTTCCCCTGCTGCAAAATCGAATTTTTCCAGACAAACCATTGCTCGGAGGAAAGAAATACATATGACCTTTTTTATGGAAAAATACTTCCCCTACACGGTGGTATTTTTTATTTTTATTAATCTTCATCCCAACTCGAAATATTAAGGAATATCGAGAAAAAAAATTTCGATTTTTTTTGTCGACTTTGGAAAATCAATAGACTGGTAATTTTTTTAAATTTTAATCTACATACTTTAAAAAAAAATCAGCCGTATTGCAAATTACTGGTAGTTGTAACTTACACCGACTATTAGGCTATTTTAGTAGAATAACAACAACGAATTGTCTCCTGAGCCCATTTTGCGCGCGTGTGTGAAAGTTAGAACACCAGGACACGGCGTAAATACGGGTATGGAGTATCTATTTCAACAACACAAACACTCCTACGTGTCTATTTTACTGCAAGTATGGGTGTTTTAGCTACGCTATGTTATGCGGGTGGAGGAAATGGCACAGTACTCTATATTTCCATGCAATGAAATGGCAATTACCATATCTAATGATGAAAGGCTGCGCTCATATTTCCATATTAACCCCACACTCACGCATCGAATGACTGAACTTTTGCCCTCGTTCCACCAGCCCATAGCAAGGCTAATTGTTTGCCAATTTAAACATCACATATATTATTTCTCAAAGCCACTTTTTTATCGGTAAGCCATAACTTCCTGAATACTTCATCAAATTACATGAATGAGGCATCATTTTAAAGCTTTCCTTAACCGCTACACCGGAAAAATATACAATTATACGAAAAATACAAAAAAAAAAAAGAAATAAAGAATCCGAAAGTAACAGTGATGTAAGATCAAGTAAGTTGTAGGCATATTTTCCTGGCGTTGTCAACACTGATGATAACAATACCCAGCTGGAGAGCTGCCGTTACGCCACTACATTGCTATTTTTAATTAATTGTAAGCGTGGTTATAAACAGCATTGTGGATACACCTATTTGTTGTTGTTTACCTTCTGCAAGTTGGTAAGTTGTTTAAAAATATATAATAACAATAACAAAATTATTTCTCTTTAACATGGATTTAAATTAATAAAACACTTTTAGTAAGTTATAATGCGAATGCTTCGCACGGGTCAGCTAGTTTTCTTTAATTTCTTTTTTATACAAATTTAAAGATACAAAATATATTTTGAGATCGTATATTATCAATTTACTTCCATCTGCTTCGTATTCAAACTCTACAGCCGTGGGAGGAATGTTTCGTAAAATATCAACATTCTCGTTCGTTGCCGTCAACAACCTATAATTTGTATATAACATTTGCTTAAAAGACATAATAACTCTTTACCGCTCGCATTAGAAGATATTTAAATACACAAATAGAAATTGTTTCAGAACAAATTACACCTTGATGGCAGTATACTTTTATGAAGGCCGAGTTTTCCAGTTTGAAGTAATCAGATGGTGCTAAAAATTTGTTAGAGAAAATAAAACATTAAAATATTATCAATCTTTAAGTTATTAAGGATTTAATATTTTATACGTAAACTATATGTAGATACAGATTAATTTTATAATTTTTAACAGATTTATTTATAAACAAATTATTAATTTATAAATTCTTTTATAAAATAACAAAAACTATTTATTTGAAATATTGTCAATTAATAAATCAAATTTATTTGAAGTATTGTAAAACAATAAAAACTATTTATTTAAAGTATTGTAAAACAACAAAAACTATTTATTTGAAGTATTGTAAATTAACAAAAACTATTTATTTGAAGAATTGTAAATCAACAAAAACTATTTATTTGAATATTATAAAATAACAAAAACTATTTATTTGAAGAATTGTAAAACAACAAAACCTGTTTATTTAAAGTATTCTAAAACAAAACAACAACAAATATTTATTTGAAATATTGTAAAGCAACAAACACTATTTAGTGGAATATTGTAAAATAACAAAAAACTATTTATTTGAAGAATTGTAAAACAACAAAACCTGTTTATTTAAAGTATTCTAAAACAAAACAACAACAAATATTTATTTGAAATATTTTAAAGCAGCAAAAACTATTTATTTAAAGTATTGTGAAACAACAAAAACTATTTATTTGAATTATTGTAAAATTTAAAAATTATTTATTTGAAATATTGTAAAATAACAAAAACAAATTATTTGATGTACTGTATTGTAAAACAACAAAACGAATTATTTGAAGTATTTTTCAACAACAAAACGTATCCTTATATGTTATTTCTCGAAGGTGTATTTTTTTTTCGCTAAGCGATAACTCCTTTAATTCTTCATCAAAGTTAATTATTCAAGCATCATTTTAAAGCTTATGTTCCCCACTATTGACGAAAAATATGCAAACAGCTTAAAATGCATGTTTTCGTTACAAAAATGTCCTTAAAAAACTTTTACATTTTACTCCATATGGTTCCTAATGAAAGGCGCCATATATTAACAATCTGTTTAACTAATATGACAGCTGTTAGTTTGATTGTTTACATTCCATAAGCAAGTGTTATAAACTGTTATTTATAAACGAATGTAAATAAATAAACGTAATTAACTGAACTAAATCAACGTATTGAAACAGGTAAGTACTCCTAACTTGCGAAATATTCGCTCGGGTGAGCTGGTTTATTTGAAGTGTTATTAAACAACAAAAGCTATTTATTTGAAAGTTTGTAAAATAACAAAAACTATTTATTTGAAA
>JAGFPH010000786.1:0-52285 GCA_018207615.1 Philaenus spumarius
ACGTACCTTAATAAAATGAAGAAATAAATGAGTTTTATTTTTAATGTTTTCTCCAAAATAAAAAATCCTTTTGTTCAGCATTTACTTTACGTAATTCTAAAAAGGGAATAATGAACAATGAAGGATAGTAACAAATCACTAAAAATCTAACCGCCAATAATTCCGCAAGTAATAAATAAACATATTATATTGTAGGCTTGTAGGCCTACGCACATTTTAATTTGTGAATAAAATTGAAATCTGAAATAGATTTGTTGAATTTCATTAAAGTCAAAAGTATTGTATGGTGAACAAATATTGTTCTCACTCACAATAATACGGTTATAGGCCTAAGTGATAAGTTACATCGTCACATCATCTGTGACTTTTATTTTCTTTTTCTTACTCGTTTTGGGGCTTATGTCCCAAAATCAGAACTTCACTCATTAGAGGTCGACGCAAAAAGTTTGACATATTTAATACAAGTGAGAGTAAGATCTCAAGCAAACAATAAAAAGTGCGCTGTACAAAGGCCGATGCCAAACCAAAGTTTTTAAACATCAGTAAATACAAAAAATGAAGAATTTAACAAGTAAAACATTGTTTTAACAACCAGAATATTTCCATTCAAATTGCGTTAAATTCCATTTAATTTTGCGTTAACATTCCGGTACTGCTTTTTTATTAATTTTTGTTTTAACGTTGCACTGGACCGTTCACTCCCTCAATCACACTCATTCAACACTCGTTTCAGAATTTTACGTCCGCCAATCGCCAATCGAAAAATCTTCAAGATAGCACCACACTACAGTACGTTGCGTTTATGCGAGCAAACTATAATAAAGTCTCAGCTAAAGTACACATTGTCCCTCTGCTCGGAATCGAGATGGAACAATTTGGGAGCACCACACACCCTTTTGCCAACCTCGTGGCACGCCATTGATGTTCGGCGAGCGCTGCGAACGATTGCAAATAAGAGATAGATGATTCAGAGTCGAAGTGGCCGAAAAGTTTAAAAACCAGCGACGCTTAAACTTTTATATTATCACCTTTTTCTGAATGAAAAAGTTTATAACATATTGATGAGCTTATTGTAATCAAAATAATACCAAACATGATATAATTTGGACCACATTAGTGATTAATACCTATCGAATAACTCATTTAATTTCACTATTAATTAATTAAAAAATAAATATCCCACATGAGATAACAACACGGAATACATACAAATACTGACAAGCGCCATCACAAATACAAGGTTGAAAGGCGCCCCGAAAGAGGAAAATATTTCAATTTAGGTAACTGAACACATTTAGCAGGTTGTCTGGTTGCGTTGACTGAAAACAGCGACATGTGATTGCACCTGAACTCGTGCGCGCATGCGCCCGGTACATGCTACCTTTCGCGAACTGTCAAAAACTAAAAAGAACCTGGTCGCATTGACGTTGACAATGTGATATTGTTTAGTTTTGTGAGTTTTGAGTGTCGTTAGAATAATTCACTAACAACCGCCTGTGTTGTGTTCTCGTGATACGCTTGTGTTTAATTGTTTTTGAATAAGAAAAATCATTTCTTGATTAGGTACATAAAATGTGGTTTAGGTTTACAGTCTTTTGTCGAGGATTTAAATTTCTGATAAAGGCTATTGACTAAAAATGAGAGACATTGTACCACGTTTTTGCTTAAAATAGTATGTGTCTCTCAAAATTGCTTAATGCTATATACAAGTACAAAAATAGTAGCTTGTAAACATCCCCCCCCCTTTCCGTCACATCCGACAGCGTTCCGGTACTGGAAAAATTACGAGTAAATCCCTGCCTAGGAAGTGTTGCCCCCCCCCCCAGATGAGGTCCGGGATCCGCCACTGAGCCACTATCACATGGGGGCGATTTGAATTTCGCAATTATAAAACAGCTGTTCAAATCATATCAGTACGAGTCATATCCCGCGGAAGAACGGGATAGCAGATCGAGCGAGAGGAAATGCCACCGTTTCACTCATCTTGAATTGCTTTAATTGACATCAATTATCAGGATCAATAGACAATCATTTCAAGGCCGATGAATACAGGCAAACCCCGACCCGACCTTACGTCTCTGCGTTGAGGTAGGCTATATTAATGAAGCGAGTTACATCAAGTAAAATACGAAGATGCGCAACCATTACGAGGAGCAGAGTGGCGCAGTGGATGAAGGCGCTCGTCCAGTCTGCTACAGTTAAAAGTAACTAAACACTTAGGTAGCTTCGACCTAGTTACAGGCGTCCGACTTACTTAAAAAAAAACAATAACAACAAACAGCGAAAGTAGAGGTGAATAAATATAAACTAGGGGAGACTACTCCGTGCTTAGCACGCCAACCATTCCTTCCTCCACACACATATTTAACCAAACAACAAAAATAAAAATACCTAGGCTTGGCCTATACTATTGATGCAAGTAAATTTCGAAATTCATCCCATTCACTAAACACACTAAACAAATTTATTTTGTTCATTACGCTGAGGGTTGCAGCTTTAAAAAAAACAATTCCAGATTACAAAATTTGAAGATTATTGTAATTTTTACGCAAAAAATACCTGGTATTGTATACCAAGGGAGTAATGAATTTGTGGTTTTACTTGTTTTGACAGTTACACCATCCGATAGGGAATCAAGAGGGCTACAAAAAAGGTGTCTTGACATATTTTTTTAAAATTACGGTTTTTGAGTATTTTAGGTTTGAAATTTCAAACAGCCGCCATTTTGAAACGCAGGATTGTATATAATCGCTTATTTTCCTTGAGATAGATTATTGTTGGGTTAAACTTCATGCCAAATTTGAACTCAGTCAAACATTTCTCAAGGTATGAATTATTTTGTAAAAAAACAAAATGGAGGATATCTGGAGAAAAAAGCGTTTTCGGGCTTATGTTTACATGAACTTTTTTTCTTATTTTGAGCTACAGAATGAGCTACCGAGACATTGCCGTATAGTTCTGAATCACCCTGTATATAAAAGAAGTCCAGACTGACTGACCGATTCATAATCAACGTGCAGCCAAAACTATGAAAGCTAGAGGCTTAAAACGTTCAGGGTACAGATAGCGCCAATTAGGATGGAGCGCGAAGAGGGGGTGTGCAAGTCTCCTACGCCGGCTCCCACCACATTTCCCCTCTCGCGGTGGAGTACAGTCAGAGCCGCCTGCCCTACCTAATTCATGTCTGCTATGTAGTCGTGTTGATTGTATATCAACACTTTTTGGTGGTGACTACTAAAGACTCACAGTCGCGTAGGAGAGGGTAAGACGTTACAGCGCATGCTCAAGTGACGCTTCACGCTACTTGGCACTATCTGTACGTGTACCTTCATACCACTGTCTAAAGGCGCACTATGAAAGGATTTTGCAAAATAGGTTAAGGGTTGAAAATTGTTACAAAAGGGTCAACTCCCAACCCTATACCAGATAAAACAGCTGATTCGAGTCAAAAGCTTATAGCAACACAATTCCAGATGTGGCCTATACAGAACCAACACATGTTTGTTGAAGACATTTACGAGCGATTAATTTCTCGTACATTCATTAGCAATCAACTTAGCAAATTTAGAATCAGTTAATTATTTGTCACAACCAACGGTTTTTAGGTTAGTCTAAAAAATTTAATTAAAGACAAACGAAAAAGGCTTACCGTATTAAAATTCAAACATCTGTTGTTACAAATTACAAATAAAACAACTGATCAACACAATTTTAGGTTACGCCTATACCGGACCAAAACACGTTTCTTGAAAGCATTTAGAATTAATACCATAGCAACCAAATTGGCATATTTAGAACAGGTAAATTATTCTTCACAACGACCAGTTTTTTGGGTTAGGTTATGACGGTGCGTTTGCAAACGAAAAGGCTTACTATATTATAATTAAAACACTTATCACTATTAAAATTCTGCCAACTTTATTCTTTATTTTACCAGTTTGAAATAGTATTTTGCCGTATTACATTTTGTTGAAATTTTATTACTTAAATTTGCCTCTTCTGTAAAAATAATTTTAAAATCTCTGTGCTAATCGATCGTCATCCCCGTGAAAATATCATAGTATACAGTGATCTGTTTGCATTTGCTTCGCCGTGGGAGGTTGGTGTGCTAAGCGAGAAGGGGAGCCCTCTAGTTATCTTATCTTCTAAAGCGAGAGATAATTGTCTGTCTGCTAAATGGATCTGGAATCTCCATCTAAAGATTTTTGATTTTTTGATTTTATATGGGGCTTTAGGCCACGAGAAATCGATTGGAAATGGTCACCAGTCTGGGAAAATTCGTTTTCTACGTCTTTTTATTAAATTAAAAAGTGAAATTTGTCCATTTTAAACAATACAAAGCACAGCTGATGCAAATGTTTTCAATGTCATTACAATAATCATCTGTTTTCTTTTAAACGAAGCACAGCTGATGCAAATGTTTTCAATGCCATTACAATAATCATCTGTTTTCTTTTAAACTGTATTTTATTAGAGGTAAGCCTAATGTTGTATCTATTTATAGTTATCATGACAACGAATACTTCTGCTAAATAAACATAATGTTGCCTTTATTTAGTTGTTTAATGTTATAGGCCTAACCTAAACGATGTTCACGGAAATTTGCAATAATAGTTATTGACGTGAGCGAACTAGGCCCTGCTTATAATCGAGCTTTAGCTCGGTCTCCTGGTACTGTATACAATCCGAAAACTCAAAACAAAATAGGGTGTTCCGTTAAAAGTCTTCAAGTTTGACCACCATTAAAAAAAATTACATTAGGCCTATTATTATCGCAATTTTAAAACTTCCAAGTTATACAAAACTAGAGGGCTCCACAACTTGCTCGCTTCGCTCGCCAATCCCCGCGGTGATTCGCGACGAAGCAAATTCAAACAGGTCATTTTATAGACCCTACTATTAAATTATAATATATGTCTCATTTATTTTTAATTGGGATGTAACTTAGTGGTATCTTATTTTTAAATTCCTTAATTTATTAAGGGTTTATTCTCTAGCTTTAAGGAAAGTGTAACAATCAACATTTTTTACAGGGGTTGTTACCACATTTTCACCCCTTAACAGCAAGCAACAAAATGTCATCTGTGATACATTTTTTATGTACGTTATAAGAAATAAATATACAAATTTTCAGCTCACTAACCTCAAGGAAAATATAACAATTAATTTTTATTGTTTTAGGGGGTTATTATCACATTTTCATCCCTTAGCAGCACGCGGCAAAATTCAAATCTAGTTTACTTATTACTTTAAGTTTAAGTTTAAGTATTTTATAAGAAATAAATGTACACAAATTTTCAGCTTTCTAGCTTTAAGGAAAGTATATCAATTTATATTTACTGTTTAGGGGTTGTTTCAACCCTTAAATCAAAATTAAATCCAGCCTATGTTACTCAGAGGTAGTGTAGCTTTTTATTAGTAAAAGTAATGTTTAATCGGTTCAGTAGTTCCAGAGATTACCTCCTGCATACAAACAAACAAATTTTACCTCTTTATCGTGATGAGTGAGTCAGTGAGTGGTATTTGGCTTTTATATACATAGACATAGATTAAATTAAGTTACATAGTATATTAATTATGTTTTCAAATTTTCCTTGAACCGGCTATTTGTTCTGGTTATGAAGCAATAAAAAATTACTAGGGGAGACCCCTGCGTGCTCCGCACGCCAACCCCCATCCCCCAACTCTCTTTTGGAACCCGGTGTGCGCCGTTGGATCCCGTTGTATAGTCAGCAAGGCTCAGGTCTACACTTTAATAAAAACCTAACCTAAAAATTAGAAATACTAATAATTGATTTAAAATTTGAAATAAACTGTTAATGAAAATATTAGAGACTACGGCTGATTACTGAATCAACAATAAACATTATTTATTTATTTTGGTTCAGTGTAGGCCTAACTTAAAATATACAGATAGCCGTTGCCCGTCTATACTCGGTGGATACAGCTCCATTCGTGGTGAGTGGAGCGCTAGGCAGATGGTGCGAAACATGTATAAAATGTACTTTTTAAAATGCTATTTCCTTCCAACTATTTTTCTTGTAGCAAAGTTAAAGAAGAAAAAAATGGATTCGACAATCAGTAAATTTAACTATTATTTTATACACATAATCTAATTTTTTGGGATATCAATACAGATAGGAAAGAAAGGAGAAAAAAACCATTACCTTGCATAAATAATACTGTTGCCAACAACCATGAAATATATTGCAATTAAAACTGTCTATTTGTAAAATGTTGTATTTATGTTGGCCTTAATTATATATCAAGATAAAGATACAAATGTTATCTTTTAATTGGTTTTTATTTCATATTGATTATCAAATGATTTAGAAGTTATTAATATTACTATATATACAGTATAAAATTCAATGTATGTCTGTTTGTACGTTTGTCTGTATGTTTGTCCTTTATGCGTTACCAAACCGTCCATCCGATTGCTTTGAAATTTTGCATAGTAACACAGGTTAACCCTGGGAAGGTTTTAGGCCATTTACCAAAGTCCTAGGACATTAGGGCTACGCCCCAGTGGCCCTCAAAGTTTCAATGTTAATCTTATGGAAGGTCAATCTTAAGGAAGAAGAAGAAATATTTCTTTTGATTTTATCAGGGGCACAAAAAACAGCTGTTCGTATGAAAAGCTTAAAACAGCTGATTTTGATAAACAACTGATTTGGATCAAAAACTGAATATAATTTTAGGTTAGGCCTACAATGAACTTTTCTTTTTTTTACAATGAACTAAAACACTTGGGCTAATTATTAGTATCAGGTTAATTTGTCTATCCGTGCAAAGCCGGGTCTGGCCAGCTAGTTAATATTATAATAAAGAAATTAATACTCGAATATATTTATATGTTATACGACCATGTACCTATATTTCCGAAGTTTAACGAATTGGTATCTTTCATAAATTTGTATAAATGAATAAATTCATTGTTGATAAAAATTTGTATTTATATTTACTTTATAACCTCAAAGCAAATCTTATAACGTATTATAGCCTACCTTACATATTTTAAAATTCATATTTAAAAAAAATCAACTTCAGAAGAATTACATTATTGATGAATTGTAATTGTTAACATAACCCCAAAATACAATCTACGCTAGGTTTTGTACAGATGATGGGTGAAATCAGCTGTTATATTATATGAGCATTTGCTCTTCTTCTCTTGTTAGACAAAATACCGTGTTTCTTTACAATCAGCTGATTGAAGAACTGTAAAATAAAATCATTGAAAAGGTTTGGAAATGTTGATTTTTTTAATGTAAGAAATTAATATGACGTAAAAGTAAATAAAACCTGTTAATATAGAAAAGTTTTGCTTTTATTTGGTATAAACTGAATGTAAATCGATCCAGTGGAAGTCTCAAGACGAACTGTCCAAAGGATTGAAAAAGTTGACTTTTTCTCCCATGTTAAAACTCCATAAGAAAAGTTTATTTTTCATTTTTGACCCATTTAACGTAAATATTCTCAAAATACAAATAAAACCTGCTAATATAGGACCGAAAACCATTGTTTTGGTAAAACCCGCATGTAAATCGGCCCAGTAGAAGTCTCAGACGAACTGTCCAAATGTTTTTTTCCTTACGGCTTTAATATATAGATTACAATCATACATAGAGTATTTTTTGTCCCTCCTTACGGTCACGTTTTTATATGAATTGTATTTTAGTTCCACCGTTCATTCAAAGTTAGTTTTAAAAAGAAAAACTAGTTTGGCTGTACAAGTTGGTTAAAATTGGCCGATTTACATCAAATTTAGTATAAAAATAATCGAAATTTAAATACAATGATAATGGTTTTTAATAATTTTTGACAATAACTGAACTGACTTTTTGGTATTAGGCACCTAGTACTTGTTTTCATTGAGTCCAGCCAAGCGACACTAATTAGGGTCCACCGGGCGGAAGACCCTAACCTTTTCCTAGTTCAGAGTTAAGCTGTCCACAACTATAGCATGTCTATTCTCCCGTAAGACCTGTACTGCACGGTGAACGTGGAATCGAGTGCAGTA
Organism: Philaenus spumarius; assembly: GCA_018207615.1. NCBI lineage: Eukaryota > Metazoa > Arthropoda > Insecta > Hemiptera > Aphrophoridae > Philaenus > Philaenus spumarius. Next base: position 8,024 of record JAGFPH010000786.1, read on the forward strand.
TAGACCAGGGGCGGATACAGGATTTAAATTTTGGAGGGGTCATAAGAAGTCGAAAACAACATTACCAAGAATTTAACAACGGGTCTGGGGAATTAAAAAATATGGAATAGTTTTTTAATGCATTACTAGGCCATAAATATTTTCTTGAAAGAGCAAGAGTTTCTTGCAGATTAAAGAATAAAATAAACCACAATTTTTGAAGAGTTAACAGGAACGGTACTAAAATCATAACTCCACAACACGATAGTTAAATCCACTTTGTTTCACTAAATTTAAAACAACTTAACACTAGCACTCACTTATTTAAGACATACACCTCCATACAGCGGCGCGCTTCGTAAAACAATTTTAGCCCAACAAATAAAGATTTTTTATTGTTATTGAATTTCAGCAAGCGACAGTGGCTTTAAGGGTAGCATATAGGTGTAGGGGGGATAACATACACAAATTATCAGACAAGGAAAGTTTTGCGCATTTTTTATAAACAAAAATAACAATAAATTTGGACTTTTTGGGTTGTTCGTTGATATTATACAAATTTATGCAAGGATCACGATACTTCCAACGAAAAATTTGTAGAGAATTAAAAAAAAACTTACAAAGTGGTTTTTGAAAACCTCGGTAGGAACAATTTCTCACCGAGAAAAGTCGGAAAACGCTTAAAAAAATACTATTTAAAAAAATTCATATCTTTGTTAATTAACAATATTTAGGGCGGATCTTTTGGAAAATTATTGTTTAGTATGTGCATTCAGACAGGCGTAAGATGAAATTTGTCGCATTAATAGTTTTTGCACAATTGCAGTATAAAATAAACGGTACCAGAAACTGGCACATACTTTCTCACAAACATATTTAAATTATTAAACAGATTCACAGTGACTTCATTATTGTAGGAGGGGTAGGAGAGGTGATTTTAAACTAGGAGATTAACTAATAAATATTATTATTGTTAGCTAGAGTTAAAACTATTCGATCGATTTCGAACAAATTTGCACCAAACAAGTCAATTAGGCCTGTGTAAGTGCACGAAAAAAGTTTTGAAAAATTTTGAAAAACAACCCCCTTTATGGCCGAAAACCCCCCAAAATCTGATATTATTATTATTATTAGCTAAACGAGAATTTTTAGAAAGTTGCGGTTTTTTCATATGGTAGGGTACATTAAAGGCTACAAGTAAGCCAAATTTTATGAAAATCGTTAGAGCCGTTTTTCTTATAAAGAAATTACTGATTTTTTATGGGTTTTTTTGCCAAAATATGGGTTGTTTTTCAAAATTGTTCAAAACTGTTTTTCGTGCATCTATACAGGCCTACTTGACATGTCTGGTGCAAATTTGTTTGAAATCGATTGAATAGTTTTCGCTCTAGCTTTGTATACATACATACATACATACATACATACATACAGTCATACAGACAGACATTTTGTAAAAACCACTTTTTTGGACTCAGTGGGTCCCAAAACGGATATGTCCACAAAAATCTCAACATCGATTTTTTTTGCGATCACTATACGTTCTCTATAGTATAGTGAGAAAGTAAAATGTATTCCATTATCTTGCATAACGCTGAGAAGAGAACTGCAGGGTGCGCGCAACAGGCTGCTGTTTCCGTCACTACCGCCTTCTGGCAAATTTACCATCGGCGTCGGCCGCATTTTTTTTTTTTTTTTTTTTTTTTTTTTTTTTTTTTTTTTTTTTTTTCAACCTTATTAAAAAATCGCAGATATACAAATTGTAGATTTTAATGACTACTTTCAGAATCCGTTTGGTAAATTTAAAAAGGCCACTTAGGTTAATTGGGCAAATTATGTAAGATTGTTTATACTGAAATTGTGCAAAAACTATTAATGCGACAAATTTCATCTTCTTTCTGTTTGAAGAAGATGAACATGATAAACAATAATTTTCTGAAAAATCTGCTCTTAATAACGTAAATTAACAAAGACACGAACTTTTAAAAAATGGTAGTTTTTAAGCGTTTTTCCGACTTTTCTAATTGAAAAAAGGTCCAATAAATATCTATAAAAAACAATTTGTAGGTCTTTTTTTGAAAGTATCGTGATCTATTCATCATTTTTTATAAAATTAACGAAAACCCCAAAAAGTCCTAATTTATTGTAATTTTTGTTTATACAAAATGCGCAAAAGCTCCTTGCCTGATAGATTTGGTTTTTTAAATACCCTTGTGCTACCCTTAAATTCACTGTTGATGTCGCTTGCTGTTAAATTCAATAACAAAATTAGACTTCTTTTTGCTCTATAGGCTGGGCTAAATGCGCCAAGACAATTGGCGCAATGGTACATATTTCACAGACAAGACCTATAACTGTAGCCCATGAACAACAGCAAATCAGGTTTTCGTTATATCAAACGAAAATATAGAATTTACACTGAAATCCATATAAACTGTACAAGTGTATCGATTTGTACTAGATATATCAATTACAAAATATGCTTGCTCATTGGTTGAAAAACTGTCAAATCTTAAGGGTTTACAGAAAACTTCATAATATCTAAACAAATATAAGAGTGATGAATGATTGGAAGACAATGTTAGAAAGTTCAAATCTTGACGAGTCCAAAGGTGACCTTATATTCTTTCAAAACAAGTCTGTATAACGATTATGAGTCTTAGAAAAGCGAAAAGTTTTGTGTCTTTTCTTTTTGTTTCCCGTGCGGTGTCATCTTTTTAGACAATTACAATTACAAACGGTGATTAGATAATAATATGTAAATATACGTTTTAGAACAAATTTGACAAAAATTAATGTTTAAAACATTTCTTTTCCAATTGTTTTTGTTTTATTGAGATTGGATGATTTATAGCGGGTGAAATATTCAACACAATCAGACAATACAATAATGCTGCGTGCCACTTGCTCAGCCGGCTGAAGGGATGCGGAATACTACCCCCCGGAAAACTACCCCCCCCGGTGAAAACGGGCGTCACCCGGAAGCTGCCCATATGGGAGCCGTTCCGGCGACTGGAATCCTCCCCCCCCCCCAGCAGGTTCCTACAATTATACTGTTATCGGCAACATACTGTGACTAAACAGTTTAGGTTAGTCCTCTAGTTTTTTTTTATTCTAATTATATCGAAACTTGAGTGTGCGTGACTGGAAAACAGCCCCCCCGATCTCTGACGTCAAAATGACGTAGTAACCTGCTTGGGGGGGTAGTTTTCCGGGGGGGTAGTATTCCGGCGACCCCCGGCTGAGACGACAGTATAGTGTTATTAGGCGCTTGTAGGGTTAAACCAAACATATTACTCAATGAAAGATCAAATATTTTTTATCTTGATTAACAGACCGGAAAATCCCGCCATTTCCAGATGTTTTACTCTCTAGGCAATACCGATTACTCTACTAAATCTTCTACTACGCCAAGGTCGGCCACATAAACAAGCGATTACCCTAATTGGATAAATGGTATGACAGCTAGGTCTACAATTACTGCTCAGCAGGCCGCAAATCGACGCCGACACTTTGACAGCCCGTAGTTTAAGTTGTCTTACATTACCAGCTGACCAAAACAACCTCGTGTTGGTAGGATGACACCGAGCTAAACACTTACTACTTCGAAACAACATTATTTATAATTGCAATTTACACGTGATTGTAAAACTACAAGACGTAACTTGTCACACTTTGTATTACGAAAGTTTACAACACACCTCCATATTTATACCATTGAAGACAACCTCTAATTATTAGAACTAAGAGTAGTGTTGCCAACCTAAACACAAATCACTGTTCTAACGTTAAAACCGTGCGTCAAACACTTTACAACACTAATCTATACTAATATTATAAATAGGTACACATTTTTTGTACAATTTCTTTGTATGTAGGGGGTAATCTCTGGAACTACTGAACCGATTGAAAAAATATATTTACTAATAAAAAGCTACACTATTCCTGAGCATCATAGGCTCTAGAATTTTGATAAAAACACTTTTTATTTCAATATTTGTAAATTTAGTCGGAAAAAATCTTAGGTTAGGCCTAGACTGATGAACCAATACACGTATTTACATTTATTACCATAGCTACCAAATTGAATAAAATAACAGATAAAACAGCAGTCTGCTCTAATATTTTCATTAACAGGTGATTTCAAACTTTGAAGCAATTATTTTTTATTTCTAACTTTTAGGTTAGGTTTTTATTATAAAGCGTAGATCTGAGCCTTGCTGGGTTTTTAACCTTTAATATAACTGCTGCTATACAATATACGAAATAATTTGATTTGAACATTTAACATTATTTACCATCTTAGCTTTGGGGTTATTATTAATCCTACACCTTTATTATTGATCGAGCGAAGCAAGGTCTCCGTTTTAACTCGACCGTTCGGCATTTCGTCTGTGTGTCTGTGTCTGTATGTCTGTGTGTCTGTCTCACGATTACGGCCAAACGCCTTGACCGATTGTGATGATTTTTTGCATGAATGTTCCTTATTCCTAGGCCGAGCGATGTATGTATACGGATTTTTTTCCCATTTTTCATTTGTAACCCCTTAAATAAAATAAAAATGGCGGCACCGTTTCTCTCAGTGTAAGGTTTTTTCCAAAGCCAGTTTGCGGCTTAACAGTAAGTCGAATTTAAAAACAAATAGCATTTTGCGAGTAGCAAATTAGATTTTCAACAAAATTGTATTCTTGATTTGTTTTCCGTGTCTCTAACGGTAAGCTCACAAAATGGCCGTAAACTTCAAATTTGTTAAAAATCGTCCAAGTTTTTGTATTTCAACCATGTTTTTATACGTTTATTCTGAACCAATTCAAAAGTGTCCCATAGCTTTTTTGTAGATAAAGGTTCAAAGAATTCATAAACGAGTATGCCAGTAAAAAAACGATTGAAGTAAAATTAACAAAGTTATTAGCTCAAGAAACAAGCATGTTCAGTAACGAAAGGAAAAAGTTCAACTTTAGGCCTACATGAAAAGTAGTAAAAATTTTCCATTAATGTAAAAAAAGTTTCGTAATTTAGTTCTAAATAGAACTGTGTAAAAATATTTATCAATTTCAAATTTCTTATTTTGAAAACACCAATAATGTTCCTACTACAAGACTGCTAACAAGTCTAGGCCTGTTTTGAATAGTAATTTAGGAATATATAATTTGCCCAAAAATTACATATTATTATAAAAAAGTGCAGAGGATAAATCAAAGAATTGAACTGTATACTTGTAAATTATTATTTTATAAAAGTATTTGACTTAGTTTTACTTGAATTACAAAATTGTGATGAAACAAATGAAACCTCGCGGCGATAAAGGACATACAAAAAATGACCGTTGGACAGCGTGGAAAGTGTTGGTAAATGGGTTGAAATCACTATCACGACGCTTTAACATCGTTTGTTTTTTTTTTTTTATTATTTCTAATATTGGAATATGATATGGACCTGTAAATCCATTGTTAAGTTTTAGTTATTTTAGTATGTAAATATTTAATTCTATTTTTTCCCTCAATAACGCGATATTTTTAGCTACCTTATTAACCTAAATAAAACACAATGAACACTAAAAGAAAATCTTTAGCAGTTAAAGCACAAGAAAAGAAAAAAGCGATAACTAGAAACCCCGGAATCGCGGGAATTGCAAAATAATGTTTCACTGGCTAAGCTTTCTGCTTACTTCCTTACTGGCGCACTATTTTTAACCTATAAGCTCAAAACCACATTTGTTATTTCAACGAGCGATGTCTACTGCTCACAGGACTACTAGTAAAGAAAACATAACATGATATATATTTCAACGGGGTTGGCGTGCGGAGCACGCAGGGGATTCTCCTAGTCTATACATATAAATAAAATTTAATTGTCTGTGATTTCGAAATAAATAATTTTCTAAGCTCATACGGTTATCCACACTTCACCAGAACCTAAACACGATTTTTTTTAAATTTTCTGTCTCTTTGTCCGGACTTATCTCCGGAACGGATGAACCAATTTCGTCGAAACTTTCATTTGCACGTGGAAAACTTTTCAGAAATTAATCTAGGCTACTTTTTATCCCGGAAATATTTAGGGTTAGTATTTGAAAATTATTTACACAATTAGGGGTTTTGCGAACGAACACAACTCACGGCCGTTATAAATAAAACAACTGATTTGGATCAAAAGCTCAACACTTTGACGAGATCGTCTGTGATTTAATTTACCGTACACGCTGGTTTAACCGTTAGATATCTATCAAAACAGTATGCAATGTCACACGTACCCCTACTCATGGATGTTAAATACACCTCAAAACCTGATTTGTAATTTTTATGTTCGTTCGGGAGTTATGAGTACCGGAATTTGGGATTTTTAACGTTTATTGGCGCATAGGTAATGATTTACGTAGGCTTAAATGGGATACACAGATCGGTTTGGGCGAAACTCACTGTGCGTTTTTGGGCCGTGGAACTTGAATCTAAAATGTTTTTGAAGTGTAAACTTCTTAGGCGCACCGCGACCAAACAATTTTGCGGGCGGTGAATCGGATTTTACCGTCACGCTCTGCTATATAATTATAGTACACACGTGTATATAGCAGAGTATATACTGTAGTTTACTACTTGGTAATAACTCTGAAATGGACATTGTGCTTCCTCATTTCGTTAGTTGTTTTTAAATAGTTTACTTGGTAATTCAGTACCTCTGAAATGGACATTGTGCTTCCTCATTTTGTAAGTTGTGTTAAAATAGTTTACTTGGCAATACCTCTGAAATGGACATTGTGCTTCCTCATTTTGTAAGTTGTGTTAAAATAGTTTACTTGGTAATACCTCTGAAACGGACATTGTGCTTCCTCATTTTGTAAGTTACGTTAAAATAGTTTCCTTGGTAATACCTCTGAAATGGACGTTGTGCTTCCTCATTTTGTAAGTTGTGTTAAACTAGTTTACTTGGTAATACCTCTGAAATGGGCATTGTGCTTCCTCATTTTGTAAGTTGTGTTAAAATAGTTTACTTGGTAATACCTCTGAAATGGACATTGTGCTTCCTCATTTTGTAAGTGGTGTACTTGGTAATACCTCTGAAATGGACATTGTGCTTCCTCATTTCGTTAGTTGTTTTTAAATAGTTTACTTGGTAATTCAGTACCTCTGAAATGGACATTGTGCTTCCTCATTTTGTAAGTTGCGTTAAAATGTTTCCTTGGTAATACCTCTGAAATGGACGTTGTGCTTCCTCATTTTGTAAGTTGCGTTAAACTAGTTTACTTGGTAATACCTCTGAAATGGGCATTGTGCTTCCTCATTTTGTAAGTTGCGTTAAACTAGTTTACTTGGTAATACCTCTGAAATGGACACTGTGCTTCTTCATTTTGTAAGTTGTGTTAAAATAGTTTACTTGGTAGTGTTAAAATAATCAAATTTCAGACTAAACTAATATGACCAACGATTTGTAATCATTACAGTTTTCACTTCTGTCGGCAGGGCTTTCTTTTTTTTTAATTGCGTGTAATGGTAAGGTACAATATTTAGCCGATAGTCCTTTTATTTATTTAATAACATCTGCGAGCGAAACCGCAAGTACCAGCTAGTGAAATGCCCGGAAACAAAAAACCAAACAATTTAAAGAATGCTTGAAAGAATGGGTTGAATGTTGAAATTGATAGTACACTTGCTCATCTTTCTCATCGGTTTGCTATAAATGGTCTGAAATTGAACAAAGAAAAAACAAATTATAGGCTACAGTTCAAAGTAAAAATAAATCAGATCGATTGTAATTTCGGTTGTGACTGTACAATCCTCTTCGACATTAAAAAAAATTTTAATAGATAACAATCGCTTTTAGAAGCCTTTTTACAAAAATTAACACATCAACTTCACTCCCTTTGTTATCAAATGCTCATGTTCAGAGATGTTTCCAAAGATGCCCGGTGAAATCGCCTTTTCGGAGGCTTGCTGAAGAAGTCTACCGTGGTTTCCATTCGTGGTGCATTGCATGACGTCTGTGTGTGAGAGGGTTCTTGAAACTCTACAGCAGCTCACATCAAACTACGATCACGCAACGACCGCTTCTGTATCAGCTTAAATAATGTCATACGGAAAAAAACTTTCTTTGGAGTGGTAAGAACCGTCACAGCGTAAACTAACCTCAAACGAGAAAGCAATAATAACAACGAAGCCTGGCGAAAATAAATAATTCGACCACGCAGCTGAACCGCTGACGTGAGTTGAGCGAATTTCCAAAATCAAGTTTATAGGCCTATGTTTTACGGTTTCAACCAACAATTTGGGAAATAAGTTTATTCGCGACGGTGCTGAATAGCTGCAAAATGGTTGGCACGCCATTCCTCATATTGGGAATATCTTCAATACACAATGCATTGCGTGCTTCGCACGCCATTCCCCGTATTGGGAGTATCTTCAATACACAAAGCATTGCGTGCTTCGCACGCCAATCCCCGTATTGGGAGTATCTCCAATACACAATGCATTGCGTGCTTCGCACGCCAACCCCACGGTAGAATCCACCGCACGGCTTTGAACCGGGTACTTCTATGGTATTTTACGTTTTGATCGATTTTGGGGGGAAAAAAGCGAGCAATAAGGTCGCGTAAAAAAACAAAATGTGCAGAATAACATCCTACATTGATATTTGTAGAAAAAACTCAAAAACAAATTCATTCTCGTATGAAAAATCTCAAAAAGTAGTTACTTCCGGTCAAGAAACGTGCTTCCGATTGTTGGATTTTTTGGCTAACGAACTCGTCCGAGCGACGTAGACAACCAACATGTGTACCAAATTTGAACCAAGTCGGGCTTAAAATGGGGCCGCTAGAATGCGAACACATATATATATATATATATGGTTTTTAATGACACCCCAAAACGTGTTCTGGGGACCATGATCGGTGCTCATTTGCTACTCCCGACCTTGGGTCTTACCATAAGGGCCACTGCAATAGCTCATTTTTCCGATGGAAATTCGTTATTAATGTAATCAGTTTTTCTAAAAACCATGTCCAGCTCCTTTAATTTCAGTAGTCTTTATTCTTGCGCTTACCGTATTTATTCTAGATCATAATAGATATTGGAATACTTATTGTATTTTGCGTGAAAATTTGTGTGATTAATGCAATGAGTACCTTAATTGATATGATGATGAAATTTAGATTTCTCAATCTGACCTTTCACTACTTACTTGCAAAAAAAAAAAACGTTATGTGAAGTATAAATTATTTTTACTTCCATGAGTTCACGCTTGCAACAAGTCAATAACCCCAACCTACATTGTTGCATGTTATACATCAGTAAGCCTATCTGATCTACGCGTTTTATTTAATAAGCCTAACGATATCAGCGGATACGTTAGCTGACTGGAATACGATCACGAGGGTGAGTCAAATTTAAAACAGCCTTTTATGCAGGCTTAAGCGCGAAAATACATACTGAAATTAAAACAGCTGTAGTTGGATTTTACAACAGCTGATTACATTGTCGATTGTTGCCAGGCCACGTTGGTTATTATTACTTTCTAGTATAAGGTTAGATAAGGCTGTAATATTGCTCAACACTCCAGAGAAAGATATATCGTAGAGCATTGGTTTCACTCGTACGGAACAGGTCGTTCCGGTGGTCCTAGTTTGATGTGAACTGCTGTAGAGTTTCAAGAACGATTTCACAGCCGGCAAGTAATGCTAAGTGTTGTTGGCATGTTTCGTGGCAGTATTTTGACTCAGTGTAAAGTTTGTAGACCGTCCAACAACGTATGAAAACCGCACCAGACCTCTTCGGCAAGTCCTGCAGTCTCTGAAAAGAAAAGTTCATCGGACATCTTTGAAAGCGAACGTCAGTAACAAAACATTCGAGAAGAACGTTTAAAACCTTTGGTGGATTCCCGTATAGAATACAAACTGGTCAACCTTTACGTGTAAGGGACAAATAAAACACACTAGGTCAATGACTACATCCCAATAAGACGAACAGTTCAAATGGGTAGGATTCAGACGAGAAAAGTAGGTATAAAAGTGAGTTTGCGCCATCAGTCGAAATTTTGCCGGCCGAGCGTATGACAAGGATGGAAAGAGGAGGAAATAAGAGGTCCGACTGTCATGTGACCGTCGAATCCTAGCGGCCGATGGCGCAAACACACTTTTATACCTGCTTCCCTGGTCTGAATTTTTAACATTGGCACTTTTCGTCTTATTTATATGTATGTAGTCATTGCACTAGGTATAGTGCGTCTCAATGTAACGATTAACTATAAAACCCCAAGTTTCCTAAAAAAAGTATGGTTTTCAGATAAAAGTTATGTACACCTAAACGGCTCCTTGGGTTTCAACGTACTGACGAAGTCGTTATTAGTGAGCGCGTAACGGTATCAAGGAGGGCATACTGGTTCCCCATTTCGTTGAAGATGATAACGGGAATGCGTTTACTGTAAACCGAGTGCACTGCGCGCGGAATATCTTGAGCTGTGGCAAACGTTAAAACTTCAACAGTTTACAGGGTGGGCTGGGGAAGGGGGCGCTCCAGCGCATGCGCGGCTTTGTACTATCCTGACATGAATGCATTTGACACGTAGGTGTCGCTGATTAAAGCATATATTTCTCATCAAAAAAAGTCTTAGATTAAAAAAATTCCGATGAATAATCAAGTGGGGTTTTGAGACGATACTACTGTATACTAGCTACTACCAAAGTGAGTTAGTAGTACAGATAGCGCCAATTAGCATGGAGCGCGAAGAGGGAGTGTGCAAGCCTCCTACGCCGGCTCACACCACATTTCCCCTCTCGCGGCGGAGTACAGTCAGAGACGCCTGCCCTACCTAATTCATGTGTGCTATGTAGTCGTGTTGATTGTAGGCCCTATATAAACACTTTTTGGTGGTGACTGTACTGAAGACTCACAGTCGAGTAGGAGAGGGTATGACGTTACAGCGCATGCTCAAGTTACGCTTCACGCTACTTGGTACTATCAGTCTGTAGCATGATGTTTGTGGCAAGACTAGTAGCAAGCTGCGCGCTGTTTATCTCTTCCCCTCCAGTGACGTAGGCCCCAGCTTTAGATATTCCGTGCTCTGTGTACATTACAAAGAGAACATCCTTCAACCTTTTTCAAACGATCTGAAGAGGGTTTGTCGAGCTAGCAATCAGGCTTTTGGTTCCAGCATGATGGCGCCACCAGTCACATCGCTGTAGCCACTATTGCTTTACTTAAGAGAAAGTTTGGCAATCGCCTGATTTTCCGATGAACACACTTTCATATTCAGTTCGCACAGGGTGCGAGTGTCTTTGTTTTGTAGTTTTTTTCTTCAAAAGAAAAGGTTGTTTAATTATAAAATGTTCAAAATGTGTCATTTACACATATTGTTTTTATTTTTCCATTTTGTAAGAGGGCATCTGCCTCACAGAGCATTAGAATTATATAGAGGTGCTATCCAGTAAGATACCAATATACAGTGAAGCCACTTTTCACCAGGCTCGGCGGCCATGATGAGTGATAGAAAGCGAAATCAGTGGTCCGGGAGCGCTCATTTTTAAAAGATGGCGCTTCACTTACACGACGATTTGAACAACTAAACGTTGATGAGATCTTATGAAACTTTGCACATTGTTAGAAAAGAAGTTACTGGTGCTAACAAAGTCAGAGTTATAATTTTTCCATGTCTAGTATTTATGCAATCTTGAAAAAACTTCCAAAAAAATTTAGACATTTTAAAACTTGACATGAAATTAAAAGTCGCCTACTACTTTACGTTCTGTTTGGTCAGAGAGCTACAACCTGTGACAAAGTTGTAGCCAGCTAAACAAGGTTTATGGAACTTTTGTTTCTTTTCGGTACGACCTATACTTTTGCCAGAAACGATAGGTAAGTGTTAAACAATTTTGCGGCCGGCGCGCACTCAATGCGCTTATGGGCGGTATACACAGTCCACGCTCTGTTGCTGTATCATGTTAACTTGTTCGTAAACTGCATACCATTTTTAAAATTTAAAGTTTAGTACATTAAATAAATACATACTTTTAGTTCAAGTGCTTAGTTAGTACATGTTCAATAATGTAGAACATGTTTTGTAAACATTAAGTACCCTAAAGTTGAAACATATTTGAGTCAAAATGATAAAAGATATCGATTTCGTATGCAATAGATCTACACATAATAATGTCATTATATTAAATCTGAGAATACTGTGTATAACATTATTAATATAGCTAACAGATACAGATAACATCCATTATTTTATTATTCAAGTTAATTTGATTCTGTTATCTAGGCCAACTTTTTATGAGAAAAGAGTGTTTTTAAACAGAATCCGATTTAAACACAGACCATTAGAATTAAACACTGTATATTTAATTCTAATGCTCTGTGCATCTGCCCGCCGTCTCGACCTCCGACACTGAACTAGTCGTGTTTCGGCAAACAATGGAATAACCAAAGACGTCCGCGAAACGGCCAAACGGTCAGAAAACGTTTGCAGCCATCATCACCCTGAAAACGTTTCTTGGTTCACCCTATGTTTTACTTTAACATTCTGGACCTCGCGTAGAATTACCAGAGGCAAACCGATCAACCTTTGCAGTACTACTACTCAGGGCCTCTACATTGGTACTTCTAAATTATTTCCAACTGGACGAAATTATTTATATCGACAGTACTGGTTCAACAAACAAAAACTTGCATCCATCAACCTAGATTAGTTTCAAGTACTGATTGCTTGATTGAAGAGAGTTTTAGAAATAGATAACGTCGAAAATATGTACTTCCGTAACGCTAGCAGAAGATGGATGTTTCATGACTTATATCTGTAATCTCTATTCGAGTATCATTTTAGTAGTCATGGCGTGACTTGAGCCGTGGATCTTATGCGACATGACAGTTTGCACCGATTTACGACAGATGTGTCGACACCTGTTGCAACTCGGTGCAAAAAATGTAGTACCATAAGAGCCCATGTTACTGCCACGTTCGCGAAATCGCTAGGAAGACGATATCTTCTTTTTGATGACGTTATATCCATTAACAGATAATAAAATAATGTGTGATAACACATTATACATTTTATCACACATTATACGATCGTCTAAGAGAAGTCAGTGGATATTACGTCATCAACAACAAGATGGTGACGTCGTCTGTCGCAATTTGGTGGAAAAACGTAGTTCCATGTTACTGCCATGTTCGCGCCATCACTATGACCGATATCTTTTTTTTTTTTTTTTGATGACATTATATCCATTAACTTCTGACAGATAATAAAATAATGTGTGATGACAAATTATATATTTTATCACACATTATATTATCATCTGTCAGAAGTCGGTGGTTATTACGTCTTCAACAACAAGAGGCGACGTCATCTGTCACAATTTGGTGCAAAAAACGTAGTCCCTTAAGAGCCCATGTTTCGCCCCAAGTCGCCGAAACTACTCATTATTTTCACCGATGCTTTTACTGGTTAATAAAGTTGGATTAGACATAACGTAACTATTATCCTTTTACCGATTGTTTTGACAGTTACACCATCCGATAAGGAATTAAAAGGACTACAAAAAGATGTCTTGACATTTCTTGTTAAAATTAAAGGTTTTGGGGTTAACACATTGGGGTTACCGTTGGGGCTAGACGGTAACACTGATTCATTGACATTAATTATTAGGCACTTCCCGTAATCGGACCCCCCTCAACCTTATACTTGAATTAAAGCTCTCAACGAGAAACTTTTGGGAAAATTGCCAGAAGGTAAAATTTTTTAATTTTGCAAGCATCTTTTGGGCGGGAAAGATTTTTTAGATTTTTTCAATTTTTTCATTTTTTTTTACTTTGAGCGCGTTTTGTAAGAAAACGGTAAGAGATAGAAAAAAATTTTAAGTACAAAAGTTGTAGAAAATTTAATTTCAAACTAACGATTTTGCATCAAATTTAAGATCCAATCATCCGTTCAGCCGCTATTGACCCGAGAAGGAGCTCCGGCACACAATCCTTCAAATTTCCCATGTTAATCTTATGTAGATAATGTTTAATGAGTTTGAGTCCCCTGCCAAATAAAACAGCTGATTTATGCTCGGTCACCTATGTACAAACGAGCCAAAGATTAACGAGATTCTTTAGCGAATTTTCCAACTGCGAGCGAAGCGAAGCAGCCATTGAGGCCGAAGGCCGAGATGGGATTGGGACGCGAAGCGTCCAGGGGCAGAGCCCCTAGTTGTATGATATGATTGGTTATACTTCCATATTAAAATGTATAAACAAAGTAACATCTGTCATGTTAATTAAACAGATTGTTAATAGATGGAGCCTTTCATTAGGAAACATCTGTAGGAAACATTATAAAGTATAATATCAAAGTTTTTAAAATTATTTTTGTAATTAAAACATGAATTTTAAGCTGTTTGCATATTTTTCGTTAATAACTGGGAACATAAGCTTTAAAATGATGCTTGAATAATTAATTTTGATGAAGAATAAAAAGGGAGTTATCAAAACAAAATACCTTTGAGAAATAATATACAAGGATTATTATAATTGATGATGTAAACATAACCCCAATCTGCAATGGGTTTGTTTAAGTATTACAGACGATGGGCGAAATCAGCTGTTATATTATATGTACTCACGTACGTACGTATATACATACTACGGACGTACACTTGCTATTATAGGAGTTGATATAACGAAACTGCTAACCCACGCTTGCAGTTTTTCAAAGTTTCTTCCCGCAGGCCTGTGTGGCTCAATTTACAAGTATAGAAACACCATTCCAGTAGAATACAGTTTATCACTCAAACTTGGCAGTAATTATCTGGGTGTTATTTTCAGCGCTGAACGCGTTATCGGTCACCGGTTCAAGGTCTCGACCTCGACCAAATTACTGTTTATATTAAAGCAAATATCGGGGAAATACAAGCAAACATCTATCTTAACCCAGGAAAGTTGTTAAAAATATATTAGGCCGATGAATCCGCCGTAGATAAAAGCATTGTTTAGATGAAAATCCTAGTTTTGTAATAGGAAACTGTATTGTTTCCTTTCTCTTTGCAAGCGTCTTCGCATAACAAAATAATTTTACAAATATTTTCCAGGGCCATCTGTGAGGGCAGACGGGAAAGTGCACATAGGCCCGGACCTTAAAGGGCCCCGGATTCAAAAATTGTGTTTATTAGCGAATTTCCATAGGAAAGATCGAAAGATGACCTCTTGCAGCGACTCTTAGATGATTGACCGAGCGTAAGCGAGGTCTCCGTTTTAACTCGACCGTTCGGCATTTCGTCTGTGTGTCTGTGTCTGTATGTCTGTGTGTCTGTCTCACGATTACGGCCAAACGCCTTGACCGATTTTGATGATTTTTTGCATGAATGTTCCTTATTCCTAGGCCGAGCCATGTATATATACGGTCTTTTCCATTTTTCATTTTTAACCCCTTAAATAAAATAAATATGGCGGCCGGACCGTTTCTCTCAGTGTAAGCTTTTTTCCAAAGCCAGTTTGTGGCTTAACAGTAAGTCGAATTTAAAAACTAATAGCATGTTGCGAGTAGCAAATTAGATTTTAAACAAAATTGTATTCTTGATTTTTTTCCGTATCTCTAACGGTAAGCTCACAAAATGGCCGTAAACTTCGAATTTGTTAAAAATCGTCCAAGTTTTTGTATTTAAAACATGTTTTTATACGTTTATTCTAAACCAATTCAAAAGTGTTCCATAGCTTTTTTGTAGATAAAGGTTTAAAGAATTCATATATGCCAGTAAAAAAAATATTAAAGTAAAATTAAGAAAGTTATTAGCTCAAGAAACAATCACGTTCAGTAACGAAAGGAAAATGTTTAACTTTTGGCCTACATAAAAAGTAGTAAAAACTATTGTAATTTTTTTCTTAAATGTAAAAAAGTTTCGTAATTTAGTTCTAAATAGAATTAATTGTATACAAATATTAATCAATTTAAAATTTCTTATTTTGAAAACACCAGTTTTTATGTTCCTACTACAAGACTGCTAACAAAACTAGGCCTGTTTTGATAGTAATTTAGGAATATATCATTTGCAAAAAAAATTACATATTATTATAAGAAAGTGTAGAGGATAAATCAAAGAATTGAACTGTATACCTGTAAATTATCATTGTAAATTTTATAAAAGTATTTGACTTAGCTTTACAAAATGAGATGAAACAAATGAAACCTCGCGGCGATAAAGGACATACAAAAAATATGTTGTTTTCCTGGACAGCGTGCAAAATGTTGGTACATGGGTTGAGATCACTATCAAGACGTTTTAACATCGTTTCTTTTCATTATTTCTAATATTGGAATATGATATGGAACTTAAGTTAACTTATGATATATTGTTAAGTTTGAGTTATTTAAGTATGTAAATATTTAATTTTTTGTTGCCCCTACATAACTCGATATTTTTAGCTATCTTACGCATTATTAACCTAAATAAAACACAATGCCTCTAAAAGAAAATCTTTAGCAGTTAAAGCTCAAGAAAAGAAATAAAAACGAGAACTAGAAATCCCGGAATCGCAAGGTATGTTTCACTGGCTAAACCTTGTGCTTACTTCCCTACTGGCACACCATTTTTAACCTAAGCTCAAAACCACATTTGTTATTTCAACGAGCGAGGTCTACTGTTCACAGAACTACTAGTATGATACCTAGTAAGGTCAGGAGTTAAATTGAGCACCAATCATTGCCCCAAACGTTTTTGGGTGTTATTAAACATTGTATATACAGGATGTTTCGCGAGAGGTTGGCACTACTTCAGGAGATGATATAAAAAAGCAAAATTGTTCAAATGACCATAGGTCCAGAAAAGCTTTGTTTTCCAAATATATCCGCGATTTTATTATTTTTTTTTACAAAATAATTTACATTTAGAGAAATGTTTGACCGACAGAGTTCAAACTTGGTAAGAAGTTTAACCTAACAATTGTATATTTTAAGAAAAATAAGCGATTACATCCAATCATGCGTTTCAAAATGGAGACTGATTGAAAGTCTCCAGTTACAAGTCGAATGCAGTTGTAAGGAATGTGGAATGGCAATGTGGTGAAGAGTTGCAGGAGAGGCAGTAGATAAAGTCTATATATTTAAAAAAATTCCTGATTTTAGTTCACTCACTTCCTGAAGTTAATACTTAACCGATTTTGATGATTCTTTTTTTATTTGAAAGATAATTTCCAGTTCTAAGTCACTGTGAAGCTAAATATTTGATTTACACTTTTATTTTAGTTTTATTCAGAGTTTTAAAAATGCATCAGTAGCCTATGCTACAACTAGGCTAAATAGGAAATACTGTAATCTTATCTTCTAAAGCGAGAGATAATTGTTTGTCTGCTAAATGGATCTGGAATCTCCGTCTAAGGATTTTTGATTTTTTGATTTTATATTAGGCTTTTGGCCACGAGAAATCGATTGGAAATGGTCACCAGTCTGGGAAAATTCGTTTTCTACGTCTTTTTATTAAATTAAAAAGTGAAATTTGTCCATTTTAAACAATACAAAGCACAGCTGATGCAAATGTTTTCAATGCCATTACAATAATCATCTGCTTTCTTTTAAACTGTATATTTTATTAGAGGTAAGCCTAATGTTGTATCTATTTATAGTTACCATGGCAACGAATACATAATAAAACATACCCTTTATTTAGTTGTTTAATGTTATAGGCCTAACCTAAACGATGTTCACGGAAATTTGCAATAATAGTAGTTATTGACGTGAGCGAACTAGGCCCTAGGAATAAATCGATATTGAAATAATACTTTAATTTAGGCCTGACTTATTTCTGAGGCATAGCGTTGAGATTGTGGTTAATCCTTTAAACTGTATTTTTATTACAGGTAAGGCTAATGTTGTATATACCCTTTATTTAGTTGTTTAATGTTATAGGCCTAACCTCAAAACTCAATAATCCAATGTTTATTATTGAAATCATAGCCCTGCTTATAATCGAGCTTTAGCTCGGTCTCCAGGTACTTTGATTTTAAACAGCTGATAAACTAATTGAAATGGTGAAAGTTTGTTTGTTTGTTTGTATGTAGGGGGTAATCTCTGAAAGTACTGAACCGATTGAAAAAATAGTTTTACTAATAAAAAGCTACACTATCCCTGAGTAACATAGGCTATAATTTATTTCGATAAAAACATTTTTTTATTTCAATATTTGTACAATTAGTCGGAAAAAAATCTTAGGTTAGGCCTCTAGACTAATAAATTAACACATGTATTAACATTTATTACCATGGCTACCAATTGAATAAAATAACAGTGAACAGCTGTTTGCTTTAATATTTCCATTTACAGCTAATTTCAAACTTTGTATTTCTAGATTTTAGGTTAGGTTTTATTAAAGTGTAGATCTGAGCCTTAATGGTTCTTTTAACCTTTATTATAACTGCTGTTATAAAATATACGAAATAATTTGATGTGAAGATTTAACATTATTTACCATTTTAGCTTTGGGGTTATTATTCATCATACACCTTTATTATAAAGAAATCATGACATGATTGTGTTTATAGAAGGTTCCAACGGGGTTGGCGTGCGGAGCACGCAGGGGTATCCCCTACTTTGTTTTAAATTAGATACAAAATGTTGATTTAACAGCAGCATTAATTAGTATTTTTGTAGAAGTCAATAGGTTGTGGTTTATTTTTAAGTACCGATAACCATTTAGGCTTGCAAAGCACTCTTATCTGCAGTTCTAATACAAACTTCTACATTCCATTAAAAAAAAAACTAGAAGTGGTAAGAGAAGCGAAATTCCCATAAAACAAACTATTTAAAACAAAAAATTGTTAGTTTTTTTGGCAACATTGAATTGTTTACAATCACTGAAAATAACAATTCGAACACGCAGCTGAACCGCTGACTTGATTAGAGCAAATTTCCAAAATTAGCTCTATACGATTTTAGTGTTTCAACCGACTATTTGGGAAATTGGTCAAGTCACGAAGGCGCTGAACAGCTGCCTATGTGCACGGCATATATTAGTAGAATTTGTTTGCACCCAAGGCTTTAGCTTCGACCTTGCGGCCTCGTGTTATGGACTGCTTCGCTTCGCTCGCAGCTTACAACCTCGGCCGACGGCCTTGGATCAGTAGGTGCCTCCCCCTCACATGGATTTGAATATTTGCTGTTAAAATCGTTCATTTAAGTACGCCTATGATCTTTTGTTTTGTTTTCCAAAATGTACTTCGCGTTTTTTAAATGAAACATTTAATTGTAGGCTCTGTACATTTACCTTGTTGAAAATCCCTAACGGCGTATACCCAGTTAGATATAGTTCGTCGTTTGTAGGCCTAAGTGGTTTCTTCTGAAGAAAGAAGTAAACAAAATATACATTTTCAACGACTTCTAACCTCAAAACAAGTCATTAGTTCTTTAACACATTAAACTTAAGGCTCGGCTCCCTACATTCAAAACGGCGAAGTTGGGTACCAATTTCAATGTTAAATAACCAAAACATACCTTCACTAATAAGCATATTTTTGTGTTGTTTTTGTCAAAAAACGAAAGCTGTGTTTTTTTTCTTAAAGTAAAATACATTGTGGGTGTTGATTGCTAAGGTTGTTTGTAATATCTCTTTTTGCAACTCAGTAAAAAATTAATAAAGTTTGCTATTTTTTACTATTTATATCATACGTTTATAAAAACAATAAAACGGTTTTTGAAAATGTATTCAGCAATCAACATTCGCATATGACAGTACTTCAAAATGAAACCAAATTTTTTAATTTATTCTACGAATTAACGGGAAAAAATGACTTATTCTGTAGCATTGCTCTTATGGGAATCAGATTCAATATGGCAGACAGGTTAGCGCCCCCTTAATACTTTTTCTCGTGTGTATAAAATTAATCTGCTCATTATTTTCACGGGATCTTACAACGTTTTAACATATTTCACTTTCTCACTATACTATAGTAATAGTATAGAGAAAGTATAGCGATCGCAAAAAAAATCGATGTTGAGATTTTTGTGGAAATATCCGTTTTGGAGCCCCCTGAGTCCAAAAAAGTGGTTTTTACAACATGTCTGTCTGTATGTATACAAAGCTAGAGAGAAAACGATTCGATCGATTTCGAACAAATTTGCACCAGACATGTCAATTAGGCCTGGATGGACGCACGAAAAAAGGTTTTAAAAAAATTCGAAAAAC
This sequence comes from Philaenus spumarius, assembly GCA_018207615.1. Lineage (NCBI taxonomy): Eukaryota > Metazoa > Arthropoda > Insecta > Hemiptera > Aphrophoridae > Philaenus > Philaenus spumarius. The sequence goes on from JAGFPH010000786.1 coordinate 28,137, forward strand.
AACCCCTTTTTGGCCAAAAAACCCCCAAAAAATCAGTTATTATTAATTTTTTTTTTTTTGTAAAAAACGGCTCTAACGATTTTGATAAAATTTGGCTTATTTGTAGCCTTAATGTACCCTACCATTTTCAAAAAACAGCATCTTTCTAAAAATTCTCGTTTAGCTAATAATAATAATAATATTTATTAGTTATTCTCGTGACATAGGCTTAAAATTAGCAATGCATTTTGTATTGGAAATTCTCCCAACACGGGGGTTGGCGTGCGAAGCACGCAATGCGCTGTGTATTGAAAATACCCCCAATACGAGGGTTGGCGTGCGAAGCACGCAATGCACTATGTATTGAAAATACCTCCAATACGGGTTTGGCGTGCGAAGCACGCAATGCACTGTGTTTTGAAAATACTCTCAATACGGAGATTAGCGTGCGAAGCACGCAATGCACTGTGTATTGAAAATACTCTCAATACGGAGATTAGCGTGCGAAGCACGCAATGCACTGTGTATTGAAAATACTCCCAATACGGGGGGGTTGGCGTGAAATGCACTGTGCGTCGGCCGCTTCAAATAGTGTTCAGTGTCAAGCTCACACGTGCGTCCTTAGCAGGGAACGTGTTAAATAATTTAAATATGTTTGTGAGAAAGTATGTGCCAGTTTCTGGTCTACCGTTTATTAGCGAATTTCCATAGGAAAAATGAGCTATTGCAATGGCTCTTATGGTAAGACCCAAGGTCGGGAGTAGCAAATGAGCACCGATCATGGTCCCCAGAACACGTTTTGGGGTGTCATTAAAAATCATATATATATATATATAATGTATATATGTGTTCGCACTCTAGCGGCCGCATTTTAAGTCCGATTTGGTTCAAATTTGGTACACATGTTGGTTGTCTATGTGGCTCAGACGAGTTCGTTAGCCAAAAAATCCAACAACCGGAAGTACGTTATTTGACCGGAAGGAACTATTTTTTGGGATTTTTACTACGAAAATTAAAACTTTTTAGAGTGTTTTCTAAAAATATTAATGTAGGATGTTATTCTGCACTTTTTGTTTTTTTACGCGACCTTATAGCTCGCTTGGTTCCCCCAAAATCGACTAAAACGTAAAATACCATAAAAGTACCCGGTTCGAAGCCAAGTGGTGCAAACTCGCGAGGCCACTAGGCCTCTAACAAATTCACAACAAATTCTACCAATATATTGCGTACACACGGACAGCTGTTCAACGCCTTCGTGAGTAGACATATTTCCCAAATTGTTGGTTGAAACCCTAAAACATAGGCCTATAAACTTAATTTTGGAAATTTGCTCAACTCATGTCAGCGGTCCAGCTGCGTGGTCGAATTATTTTAAATATTAACACAGGTCAGGTGTGGATTTCTGAAATTACTGCCCAGAACAGTCTTTCAATTTTTCTAACCGCTGGATATTAAGAATACGCCGCTTTACCAACTCAGAGTTAACGCCGCTCAGGATAGTGTTGTTGGGCGTTATAGGAACTGATCAAACGCTTCCTGTCTGCATTGCTGTAAGAAGAAGCGTGATGTGGATCAAGGCTAACTACACAACGGAACCTGTTATAGTGGGGAGGCGGAGGTGAACTGTTACGTAACCAACGTTGAGTCATTTGTATCTGCCTGAATACAATAGAGGGAATACCTTGCAGACCAGGCAAACTGATACACGATTTCGACCCGAGTAAATACATTTTTGACTATAAGCTCCGATTTGGACGCAGTTTTCTGCAAAGTGTTCAGGAAAAGTCTACATACGGCCAGTTTCGGGAGGAAGCTTAAATGCATATGTTTCATCTAAAAGTGCATCATTTCGATACCGTTAAAAATGTTTGAGATGACGTCTTAAAGGCATATAGTGAGGATTAGGCCGGTTCCCATTGTGTGCATGAGATTTTTTTTATTTTATACATTACGTATGTTTGTATAAACAATACTCCCAACATGGAGGTTGGCGTGCGAAGCACGCAATGCATTGTGTATTGAAAATGCCCCAATATGCGGGTTGGCGTGCAAAGCACGCAATGCACTGTTCGTCGGCCGCTTCTCACAGTGTTCAGTGTCGAGCTCACATGTGCGTCCTCGAACGTTAAGCCTCGGTTTGTAAGACCACGCTGCGATAACCACGCCGTGATAACTACGCCGCGCCGTGATGTTCAAGAGCGGCAAGTCGGTGAAGCCGGCGTTACTTACATCACGCCGTGATTCAACGCGATACTGGTTTGTAAAAAGCTCGTATTTGACGGCGCGAATCTATTTCTTGCTCTGTGAAAGCAACTAGACCTCAGATATAGTTGCGAGTATCAGAATTATGATGTTGCTACAACTGGCAGGAAAGCAACTCAGTTAGCTTATAGTGTAAGAGACAAGTTTAAAGACTTCTTTTGCAATGAAAATTGTTCAGTGGATTGGCAGCTCAATTCCATTAGAAAAAGTGTTTAAACGCACATAGGCCTACACTCACAGTAAAACTTAGTTCTGTTTATAGCTTGGAACTTGCCTCTGAAAAATATGTAATGTTTAGGTTAAGGTGTATGGTTTGTATTCATCTACAGACATTGTCGAGCATGGCGGTACAGTGAAAATGTATTTGGGATCCTATCCCAGTACTTTACAGTATTTTTTACACAAATTGTTATCACTCCTGAAACTGTTGACAACCTGATTCTAGCTGCGGATGTTTTCAACAATTTATTTAGAGTGGCAAAAATTCGTTGCTCCAACCAAGACGAAGATAAACTTAATCTACCTACAGAAAATTTTATACCTATAAGAGAGCTAACAATAGGAAGAAAAGGAACACGTTTGGCTTACTACGTACGAGAAAAGTTTAAAGACTTCTTTTGCAGTGAAAAGATTTCTGTGAATTGGCAGCTGAATGCCATTCAGAAAAGTGACTAAATCGTCAAGTACGTGATCAAACAATTTTTCTTTTTCGAAAGTGATCAGACAAACATTTTTATCAAACCTTTAACAATAATTATTTTTGTTAAATTGAACCCTTTGTATTGCAAGCGTAAGTTCTTATCATTAAATTAATTTTGCATCACTGTATATTTTTTGATTGAGTCTATTACATTTATCATTAAACTAATGTGCTTTTCAAAGATACCAACATCGAGTAGTAATTGAACGTTTTTTTCTTTTACAACAATTGAGAAATAGCTACAAGGAAAACTTAAAAAATGGTACCATTAGAATAGTTTGTTTTGTGAAGGGATACCGAAGATTTTCAGACTTCCCGTTGACCTTTTACATAGTTAAGGAAATGTTTATAATATCTTTAACAAATATGGCATCCCAAAGCTATAAACTTTTTTTAACGAAGATGTAAAAAAAATGTTTTAATTTAAAATCTGTAAACTTCCTTTAAAAATGTATGTACAGTAATTTATTTTTGAAGTATCTCATTTAATAATAAAGTTAAACCTTTTAATTTGTTCTACACAAGAAAAAATGAAAAATTATGTTTCCCTTTGGCTGCACCATGTAGTATGTACCATTGCGTACCATTGCTGTGCATCACGATGTTTCATCTTTGGTTTTTAGGTAAGGCTTAATATTTTATTTTTGTTAGTTCACAGTTTAAACAATACAGTTAAAAACAGACTTTCTCTCCCAAGTTCCTCGGAAATTTGTTTCCAAATATTGTTTTTTCCCATGGCATCTTTTTAGTTTTTTTAGGAAAAATCATAGAGAACTGGATTATTTTGAACCAGATCTATCAACTTATCATCCAATTCACTCGTGAAAACCTTAGACTCCATAATGCTTAGTAATACACAATAAAATAATAAGTTAATACAGCTAAATATTTCACAGCAATTACAAAAACAAGTTGCTTAAAGAAATTAAAAGCAGTATATTGCGCAGTGAAACCACGCCGGAATAGACTGAGACCAATCCAGAGCGTACCACGCTGAGATATCACGCCGGACCTTCGAAAAGTTGACGCGATGTCGCGTCGGCAGCCGGACGTAGTCTAAGAAACCACGCCAATGCTCTTGCATTCACTCTGTTCTAGCGTTGACGTGGTCATCACGTTCAACAATCGCGCCGGACGCTCGACTTGGTCTTAGAAACCGAGGCAAACGCGATAGAAACCAATCCCAAAGAGGTTAAAATATACCCTGTTTTCGGGAAAAATCCAACTATCCGAATGGGGTCCGGTCCCAATTGATTCGGATAACTGGAGTTCTATTGTAGGCCTACATAACTACAATTTATTTGAACCAATTATCATACTTTGTATTTTAGACTTTCGAATAACCTCTCGTAAATAAAAAATGTGTTATTGTCAAAACTCAGCTGTTTACATAAAACTGACATGTTTATTCTGTTTTTGTAAAACCAGCTGGCGCACCGAAAATAAGGATTTAGCCTCATTGTCTGTGAACAGGTAGAAAGCAGCTGTTTTCGGAGTAGTATGATACAAAAATAATTAACTGATTCTAAATTTGCCAATTTGGTTGCTATGGTAATAATAAATGCTTTCAAGAACTGTGTTGGTTCAGTATAGGCCTAACCCAAGATGGTGTTGCTAAGCTGTTGATTTGAATCAGATCCAGATGTTTTATATATTATAGCGCTGGTAGTGAACCCCCGCATTTTTACCATTGTCAACCCTTAAAATAAATATATCACAGTTTTGGCTGTACGTTGATTATGTTTATGAATTAGTCAGTCAGAACTTCTTCTTTCGTTTATACAGATGTATACACTTTATATGTAATATATTACACTTTGATGTAATATATTTGTTACAATTTTGCATCAAAACGCCTGAATAAGAATTAAAATCCGTCAATACCTTCAGGTTTCATAAAAGCATAAATATTGTATTTAAATGGTGTGAATAAATAACAAAGAAAGGGTGAAAATCGCCCACGCTAGGTCATATGTTATCAGCTGATATAAAATGCACGTTAAAAGATAACAGTTCATTCCCGCTTATCGCACACCCGTTGTGTTTGTTATTACAAAAACATAGCGTTGGATAATTTATTCATAGTGTAAATAATTTAACTGCTTAGAGCCGGCGTTTTTCAATTTTGAAATTGGAACTAAAGGAAATATCGGAACAGAAAATTGTATTATGTAAAATAAACGTATAAACTTCAGGCAAAACATCTGTATTTAGTCAAAAACATCTTTTGAAATACACGACTCCCTTCTCCCTCGTCCTTACCGTTAATTTGGCAACGAATTTTAGTTGTATTTATGTGTCTGTTAAATACCAAAACATGCAAATATGTGTCCTGTATAAAAAAAAAAACAACAATAGGCTACTGAAGGACTTACAAACAGATAGGCCTAGTTGAAAAAAAAAACTATTAAGAAGCTTGGATTTCTTAACGTTCTCTTTGTTTAATACTTGAAGTCTTGTTTTTTTTTTAAATTCAAGTGTGACAATGTCCAAAATATGGACGTACACAATTATAGGCTTGTTATAATTTTGTGCCAGGCAGCAATGGTTAAATGTATAAAGGAGTAAGCTCCCTTCACAAGTAGGAGCAAAATTGATGAATAAACTTCCTATCATAAAAAGTTCATAAAATTATGCAACTTTTAAAAATGAACTAATAGTCAAATTAATTTTGATCTTTTTATTCAGTAGACGATATATTCTTGTATTTAAGAACATAACATGAGATCTCCGAGTTCATATTTTTTCTTAATTTTACGCTATGTTATATGGTCTTGGTTCTATATTTGTCTATTTATTAAAGCTCATATTCTTTGATATTTTTATTTGTTTAAGTTAGCCTTAATGGAATACCTTACTCTTGTAGATTTTTAAGTTAATGATTTATATTTTTTTAGCTTTTATTGGCATCGAATCTGCTTGTTATTCAAATTGTGTTGTGTTTATTTTTCTGAATAGGCCTGATTATGTATCTGACTTAGTCTATAGTTTTATAGCCTACAAAGAAATTTTTCAAAAAATACTAAAGTAGGTGGGCTTAAATCAAAATAACATGTTTATTCCATCCAATAATTATAAAAGATTACAATAGGCCTAATTTTAACTACAAATTGTTAAAACTCACTTAAAACCTACCTGCCTAATAATGTTACCCAGTTTTAAGTGGTAGCATATAGCCGTTTTTCTTATAGATTTTTATGTTAAAACAGGCACGTAGCCAGGGGGTGGGCTTACCGGGCTGCAGCCCACCCCAAAATTTCCTGATACAACAATTTTTTTTATTAGGATTATAAAATTGCATTGATCTTGATACAGTACAAATAACTTGCACTGTAGTGTAATTTTGTAATTAGACGGCCTCTTACTTTAAGTTTTCTGTTTTTATTTTTGACATGTAGCCCTACTATGTCATGCACTTTAACGAATTAGTAGAATTAATACAGCTATTGCAATTACTCTACCACCAGAATTTTATTTATCACCAGAAGTTTTGGTCCAGAACAGTTATGTACACTTTGAAAAAACAAATACAATGACTGCTTTTGGACATGTATATTGTATTATAATTTTTTGAATAAAATTACTTGAAACTAGATAGAAAGAAAAGACTTTATTTTGGGCGGAGTTAGGACCATATGGTCCTCTCTTAAAACACTTAACCCATGATGAAGCTAGTAACACAGCTTAAACATATGTATGCTTCTTTCATGCGAGTGTGCTAAAAAGTCGACTTTATGTACTGTACCTAAAATTTCAATTTTTGTCTTCTTGATTGGGGAGGGGGTATTCCTTAAACCCCCCCCACCCCCCCGGTGTGGTTTAATATCAAGAATCAGCCCACCCCAAACAAAAATCCTATCTACGGACCTGGTTAAAACACATTTTGAATTTCCATCTGCTCTTCAAATAAAATTCAGTTTATAGTTTTGAAATACTGATAACAACCAGGCCATAAAGTTCAGCCTGACTCGACAATATGCAATAAAAGAGGAACTTCATTTTTTACTGATTCGAATAGCCTAATAGTTATAATAATACTGTTTTAGAACGTCCTACGAAGACCTACTTTGCTAACTCCCATACGTCTTGCAATAAAGGCCTTATATTTAAAACACCAAGAGAGTTGAGAATTTGTTAAAATATTTAATTATGGGCAGAATTGTATAAAAATAACTCATGAGATGAGTTTTGGTGTCCTGCTTAAAAAAAAATGAAAACTTAGTATTTTACAAAACTATGACTTGTTGTGAACCACTAACTTTTTAAATATGTACGGTAAGTAGAGTTAGTACCAGGTATGGAAAAAACTAAAAAATTCTCAAGAAGGGACCTGCTAGTGGCTGTCATGTGGTGATAGTTCTTTATTGCAAACATTGGGAGTCATTATGCAAAATAAGCATCATGGGACCTCGCCTGACCTAGTAGACTATTTAATTAGTCGTAAGTACACTAGCATGAACATAATGATTTAATAACAACTGGATGTCAAAAATAATCAATTGAAAATAACAATTAATCAGCACTACAATACAATCTCTCTTTTTAGGCAACAATGGAACTACTGTATCTACATGTAGGCTGTTAGGCTAATGACCTAGTCTACTGAAAGCAACTTTGGACAAAGATAAGCAGCTATATTATCTAAGGAATTTTTTTATGAACTCAGCCCCACACTTTTATTTTTTGGCCTATTTTGATGATTGATATGTCAAATTAAAGGGATTTTTCTCAAGATTTCCCAAAAGTCATATGTTTTATCTTCAGTCACTAGGGCTCCGCCCCCTTATGCATAAAACTTCCCACTTACCGGTATATATCTTATGGAAGAAATATTTTATTGAGTGTGTATGTCACATGTGTTTCATCTTAATTTTTACTTTCTCACTATATAGGCTACTATAGTATAGAGAAAGTATAGGCTAGTGATTGCAACAAAAAAAAATCGATGTTGAGATTTTTGTGGAAATATCCGTTTTGGGACACTCCCCCCCCCCCCCCCCCCCCGAGTAAAAAAAAAGTGTTTTTTACAAAATGTCTGTATTTTTATACAAAGCTAGAGAAAAACTATTCGATCGATTTCGAACAAATTTGCACCAAACATGTCAATTAGGCCCGTATGAACAAAAAAGGTTTTGAAATCTTTTTAAAAAAAACTCCTTTTTTGGCCAAAAACCCCCAAAAAATCCGTTATTATTTTGTTATAAAAAAACGGTTCTAAAGATTTTGATATAATTGATTATTTGTAAATATTGGCCTTAATGTACCCTACCATATGCAAAAAACCGCATCTTTCTAAAAATTCTCGTTTAGCTAATAATAAGAATAGGTAGGCTAATAACTGATTTGGGGGGGGGGGGGGGGGCAAAAGGGTGGTTGTTTTTCAAAAAAATTTCCAAACGTTTTTCGTGCATCTATACAGCCCTAATTGACATGTTTGGTGCAAATCTGTTTGAAATCGATCGAATAGTTTTCTCTCTAGCTAATAATAGGCCTAATAATATTTATTAGTTACTCTCCTACTTTGATGTTCCCCTCTCCTACTTTAATACAATTATGAAGTCACAGTGAATCTGTTTAATAATTTAAATATTTTTGTGAGAAAATATATGCCACTTTCTCGAACCTTTTATTTTTTCACTTAAATAAACAGCTGTCTTAGGTAATAATTAATTTCATTCAAATAAACAGCTGGCTTATGACACTAAATATTTCTATTTATAACCTATCACTGTGTTGTTTACATTTTTATAATGTTTGTTTTCAGTGTACTTAGAAGTATTTAATGTTTTATGGTATATATCATAGTTCTGTAGATTTAGCGAGATTATTAGTTAAAAACAAAATGTCACAAAGAAGAAGAAATGTACCATTGGTAGAAAATTGGGATCCTATATCTATATAAGTTAAACCACAGGAATTATATGAGAGTGGTTCGTAATTTAATTGCGTTTCTTAATTTAATCTAAATATATTATTTATACACTAAAATCAAGCAATAGCGAAGCATTATACCAAGAACACTAGTATTATACAAAATTTGTTAAAAAACCCCGAGTAACAAATAAAAACTCCCAGTCGTCAACCCTGTCACAACAAAACAAAATTCTAAAACATAACCTCATGTATTTCTTCACTAAATTAAATTAATTTACATTAATTAATTCATGTATAAATTAAATCATAATTAACTGATAACAGAATAAAAATCATACCTCTTTTATAGCGTAAACCAATTCCAGTTCGAACACGTCGTGATATATTGTAAAAAGTTATATTTACAGGGTTGGTTTGTTCTGCATCCAAAATTTGCAAGGTATCAGCCGCAGCTACGTTTTCAATATCAACACTGAGGGATTTTCTTTTACTAACATTGGGTAACACAATCTCCATTTCACTTTCTGTCATGATAAAACGTTTAATGACATACACACTACAATCAAGTAACGACTTTGTCTACACTGAACTAAAATAGTGTTATTATCTATTGAGAACGAAAGTGATCTTTGTTGATACGCTAATGCCCCCACTACTAAATGTCAGCTGAGCAAAGGTCTGGCGACGAAAAAAATCCCTACGGTTGGAAGAAATTTCCCTCAAAATAACTATTGAAATATTACTCCCAGTCGTCAACCCTGTCACAACAAAACAAAATTCTAAAACATAACCTCATGTATTTCTTCACTAAATTAATAACTGTCAAAATAAAATAATATCAAAAGTAGGCTACATTCTTTTTGGTAACAGTAACGATTTTGGTTGAATGTTATACATTAAATATCGTATAAACAGGTTTCTCCCAAAACTCTACTAGCAAAGTAGCGATCTACTGCTCATAATTTTATAAATAAATTAATATTAATAATTAGCATTTTTCTTCATTAGATGTAAAGAGTTCTCCAATATTTGCATTCACAGAAATCTTCTGTAAAATAATAATTATTGCAATTATTTTGTCATTACTTTGTTTTTAAAGTGTACGTAAGGTGGTATAATTTGCTACATTGTTGTAGTATAATAAAAAAATATATTAAACATAATTTTATACAGGTATCTATTTTGAAAAGAAAGTAAAGCATTAATTGTTTTTATGCATTGACCCTTTTTTTCCATATTATATTATTACTACCTATTAATTTTGTTTCTTTCTATTTACAGTACTTTTAAAGCTAAATGAATTATTAATTATTATTATACCGTAGATTTTGTGACAACAATAATACTGGTTTTAAAAAGTAGCAAATTAATTAATATTCTTGTAAATATGGCACTTGCAATCATTAATTTGAAATATTAGAACAACTAAATTTACTTCTACTGTATTTATATTATCACCTATATCAAACGTAGTTGGAAGGTTTACAATTAGAACATAACTGTTCCTCTATCCAGATTTTTAAGAAGGCCTATCATTAAATTAATTTGTGTATTCTTTCATTATTCTGGAATTCTATGCTTATATATTTGTAATAAATATCAACAATTTTAAAAAACAATAAATTGATTTTCACTTTCTGTATTTAGTCGTAAAAAATGTAATCCGTTTAGTTTAAATACTGCCTACTAGGTAGAGAAAGTATTACCTTTAGAAGTTGTAAGAACAAAAAGCAACTATAGTAAGCTGCACTAGTTTGTGGCTAGTTGATGTTATCTGTTGACCTACTTCAAAAAGTATAATATTTATGGAGATTTTAGTTTTTGTGCATCATTATTCGACAAGTTTATATATACTGTGTATATATATATATATATATATATAATATATATATATACTCCTTTCACCCCACCCCCACCCAAGGAGCTTTATTATATTAAATATAAAAAACTTTATCATGGTAAAAATTACTGTTTTGGTGTTGCTTGGTTGATAAAAACTAAATTTCAAAATATTTATAATGCTTTGTCATGATGAATTGTAATAATTTTTCAAGCATATTACTTTTATGATAATTCCCCACTAAACCAGAAATATAGCCTAATTTACTGTACAAATTTACATCTTAAAAATTAATTATAAATTATATCAATAATTTATTATAAAAACTAATAACGGAACTTCCTAAGAAGAGATTCGTAACTCGTTCTACAATCCTTATGCCATTAAAATATTCAACATGAGACTATGTTCTGATATTATATCAAAATAAACTTACAAGATTGTGTATAAATATTATGTTAATATAATTTACATTAATATTACCTGATAATGAATAGAATTTTAGGAGAGCAGTTGGTCATGTTGTCTGGTACAGTAATTTGTAATCTTTTGTAAATTCTGAGTTCTGTTAGTTGGTATACCTGATTCGGCTGATTCTAGTTTTGTACAACAGTTTGCATCAGAGCAGGCTTCCACTTTTCGAGTTTATTACATAAAAAGTAATTACTTTTTTAATATTAATACGCATTGTATTATTATTGGCCATGTTTTTTCGTTGCTGAAACTAGATATGCCTTTAAAATTAGTTGAATTTACGAAATATAAAAAAATACACATGTGAAGTGCAAGTTCAAACAACACCTTCGATCATGGATATGGCTCGAGAGGGTAAGTAGCGCCAGCCAACTGCTTTTTGTTAGAGGGATGCATATATTCTATTGCTGCATAAATATTTGTTTCAATAAAATCATTTTGTATTTGGACTGAATTTAACATTCAATTTTGGTTTTGTAACAGCCTGAAATAATAGTTTCTACTTTTATAATATACAGTAGATGTTTTCAGCTGCCTATTGACAAAGGCTTAAGTACTTTTATCCTAAATTTAGGACTAGCCTACCTAACAGATTTGTGTGTATTTAGCAGAGTAATTTTAATTGGATTTATATTTTTATCAAAATTTTCTAACATATTTTATGGTCATTTTAGTAAGTAAAATTTGCTTAACAATTGCCTTCAGGTGGAACCAATAATAGGGCTAACTGTCATATTATGTAGTTTGTGTAGATTATTTCAAGTAGGCTAGGCCCCTAACTTGTATTAAATTTGATACAAACACTAATTTTCAAGTTTAAAATTATGTTTAGCGGAGGCCTATATAAATATTGTTAGGCCTACAGCAATTCTTATTCATCTCTTGGTTAGATAGACTTAGAGCCTAGTTAGCCTAGGCCCTACCTCTTATACAATTAATTTAATTCTCCTATATGAAACTAGAACTGAAAATAGGCTTGAAATCAGTTTCAAATAGGCTTTTATCATTTTACTTATTAGGCCAATATATATATATATTCTTTGTTTACATAGATGACATGTTATGGAATCATATGCCTAATCATTGGTGAGTGTAAGTTTACAATGCGCGCCTCCCTGTTGGTATCAAAGATTATGACAAATTTTTTTAGGAGAGTAATGTTGCCGATCTAAGTACAGTGTCACAGTGTTAATGTTAGACTTTGAGACTAAATTGAAAACACCCTATAGGCCTACAACTAATTAAATAACATAAATGCTATTAACCCTGGAACCGGCAGATCGCACGAAATGTGCGATCATGACAACACATTTGTAACCCGTGATAGTATTGAATATTCGACCCACTAAAAATCTTCCAATCTCAAAAAGACAAACACCATTGGAAAGTTAATGTTTCAAACTTTAATTTTTGTATTTACAATTTCTTTCTAAAACGTATATTTACATACGTAATCATCGTTGCAGTTTATTAGTTATTCTACAAATCAATCGGCGCCTGAATATTCATACAAAACATAATGAAATAACTCAACTTTTGTCAATCTCTACAGCCCGCCCAGTAGGTTTTCTTAGTTAAACCTATATATCGATGGATTCATCATAATTTCCCCTATCCAAAACTTCCATCCAATAAAAAATCGGACAAATAGGTGGGAAGTTATGGAGCGGTTTGTACATACCCTTGTAATTGGTCAGTTTTCCAACCAATAAAGAGCCTTACTTACTACGTACGTGATATCTGTGTGACCACAATCTATTTTTAGAGATATTTTGGTATCTTTGTAAAGATAATGCTTCAAACTAACTTTCCCTGTAAACCAAATATGTTTTGTTTGAACATTTTGTTGTGTAGGGCCGTGGGAAAGTGACTGTTATTACGTTCTCATCCTACGTTTGAATTTGAACCCTACCCTAACATGGGTAGACATAGGCATAGGAGTTTTTGCGGCCTTCTCGTACAGCTTGTATGGATGGGAGGTTTCTATATTTGTTCTCACTTTTGTTATTCAAATAATTCTAAGTCAAACACTTTTATGAAAAGAAATTTACAAGTATACAGTTCAATTCCTTGATTTATTCTTATACACTTTGTTATAATAATATTTCATTTTTGGGCAAAGCATATAGGCCTACAGTAAGATCTCGATAATCCGGCACTCTATAATCCGGCAGACTCGATAGTTCGGCTTCGGCATCAATCATCTTGAAAATTTATTTGCACTCATTAAAAATAGCAGTTTTTGTAGTAATTATTGAGTGATTTAAGCCAGGTCTACACTGTCTGTTGGCTCCGCATCCATTAAAAACAGTGTGTAAAAATCTACTGCTCAATAAACTTGTCCAAAACAAACATTTCAATCAAAATTTCTCCTAAAAATCCTACCGATTCAAAACAATGTGCTCTCGTCGTCCTTTAAAAACGTTTAAGGGACCGTTTAACACTTTTGTTGCTGACAGTATTTTGTTGAACGTATTCCACTTAATGAAGATTAGGCTATTTGAACAAATTGAAGTCTTTGGAAAAAGATACATTTTTTGTAAATAGTTGTTCGATTTAAAACCGCTTTCAGGGTTTCTACTAGTTCCCAGAAATAAAAATCAGTGACTTTTAGGGTAAAAATTAAAAAAAATATAATTTCTATATACAAAGTCTTTATTCTGTAAAACTTAAAATCACTTATGTCTATACTTCTCTTAGTAATACACAAAACTAGTAATAGGCTACGCGATTGCGTGATGTTTTAGTCGATTGTTCAAACATCTCGAGCATCAAACAATTGCGCATCACTACGCCGCAACTTGTTTGCTCCGCTGTTCACTACTACGCCCATACTACCCCTATACCGAACGCTGTTCTTGTTTATATTCATGTTTTGGCAAAAAAGACATTGAAGCAACATAAAACACATAATTACTCCGCTTCATATATATAGGCCTATGCTCAAAATTATTTTAAAGGCTCTAGATATGTCTTATAAAAAACTAATCAGGTTTTTATAGGAAAAATATTTCATCATCATGAAGCCTGGGGCTATGATCACAATTATAACATCAGCTTGTCACTCGTACGATAGTATACGGAACCTTTTTTTTTATATTTGTTACAATCCAGCGTTCAGAGAACTTATATTATAAATATTTTATGTACAAAATGATTTTGTTTTAGCCTTTTAAAATTTATTAGTTAGCGGCAATCTCTCTACGCAGTTAATGTTACATAGTTTCAACTTGTAATTTACGTGTTCATATACAGTACATGTGCGTTTATTTATAGTTTATTCCCTGGCTAAACCATTTTAAAGGAAGACCTCGATAATCCGGCATCACCGGATCCCCGAGCGTGCCGGATTATCGAAGTCTTACTGTAGTAAATTATGTTTCGAACTTGGCATACTTTTGATAGCAGTCTTGTAGTAGGAACATAAAAACTCGTGTTTTCAAAATAAGAAATTTGAAAATGTTAAATGCTTTTATTCAGTTCTATTTAGAACTAAATTAGGCTACAAAACTTTTTTACATTTATGGAAAAAATTACAAAAAATGTTTACTACTTTTTATGTAGGCCCTAGACCTAAAGTTGAACTTTTATTTTTCGTAACTGAACATTTTTTGTTTCTTGAGCTAATAAAGTTGTAAATTTTACATCTATAATTTTTTTACTGGCATATATAAATTTGTTGAAAATTTTTCTACAAAAAACATTTGGATTGGGGTTCATTTACTATTTTTGGCGAATTTTTGAATAAATGCTTGCACACGCCAACAAATCCATTTTCGTTAAAGCCGCCGGTTCTAGGGTAAACTGGCATTACAAAAAACAAATAGAGGCAAATTTTCTTATTACCCTCTGCTGATATGTTTGCAGACACCATCCTTCTTATGGAAATAGAGTAGTGAGTTGTCAACCAAAGCACATTCTACTATTGAATGTTGAATGCAGGTTTAAACATACTACATAACTAAAGCCTATAAGTTAGAACTTTAGGCTAGGCTATATTTTTTTAATGCTTGCATTTCTGTTAAATACTAAACAGCTCAATTATGTTACTACAGTAACTTATATATTATGTTTACAATTCAATGTCGAAACACTGTGAATAGAGACTATAAGAGTAAAATAATTAACTTAGGCTATATATTTGAATAAGTCAAACTTATGAATTATTAAAGGTTTTTTCTAATTACTGTACCTTCATTTCTCATCAAACAATTCAATATTTATCCAAATGGATTTTTAACTGGCACTTTTTACCTAATAACATATAATCACTTATTAAACATTTAGGCAATATCATATTGAACACACACAAGTTATATACATTTATACGTTAAAATTAGCTGCTAATTATAAAACTGACGTTGGTAAATGTACACAAGAGTAGAACATATGTAGCACTCAGCAGATCGCAGATAATCAACTCAACAAATCTATGGGTCGTACGGTTGGATTCCTTCTAACCGAATTCCTTCCGAATATCATTCAAGCAATAATTAATTATATCAGGAAACTATCAAATATTTCCTTTTTGGTAATAAAATATAAACTTCTGCAGTCCTTTTTGGTTGTGGCATATATTTCAAACTCTTTGATTGACAATAGTAAACGGCCCTTTTTGCAGACTTAGAGTATTCCTAAATTATGGTCTAAGTAGGTGCACACTACATAGGTATATCTGTGGTCAAGAAACTATGAGATGAAGGGCAAAATGAGATTTTTGTTTTTCTGTTCAAACATATAAAATTTAACAAAACTTGCTTAAAAATTAACCTTAGAGTAAAGGCTATCATAATTCATTGAAATATATAGGTTAATCCAGGATGCTACAGGTCTAAATTTGATCCTAATCCAGGAAAAAATTTGGTCTAAAGATTGGTACAAATTTTTCTTGGTTTAGTATTTGTTGTCTTTTTACTTTTATTATAAGAAAACTGTAAACAATTTTTCATTAAAATTAGGCTATGACTTTTTTTACACATTTTTTATGGAACAAAACTTTACTTTCCCCAAAGTTTTCTTTGAAAGGTGATATGCATTTTTTGATTGTGTGTAAGTAGGTAAAATTATAAGGTGAGTGAGATGCAGTCTGTTACAGAGTTTGTAACATACTGAGTTAAACGTAGCTAAGCTGAAATTTGTGAAACATGGTTTTCGTTCAATGGCTTGTACCGTCTAGTCAGCCTTGGGGGAATAGTAAAAGGGAGGACACTCTTTAAACCAGAAAAATTCATAGTTTAAGGCTATTATAGATTGCAATGCACACAGTAGACTACATTGCTAAACATATTTGCTGTATCATCATGATATTCTTTCACAGACTTTCACCGTGGTATTTTAAATTATGCTTTAGCACTGGTATTTTATTAAAAAAATTAACACAAATTTTGCCATAGAATTATAATAATTTTGTTTTAATATGTGTATTATAATAATTGTTAATTATCGAAGTGTTTATTACATAAAATGAATGAGGATTTTGTAATAAAATGTAGGCCTAGTATTGTAAAAACAAACTAAATTACAAGACTTTTAATAATGATTTTCTTAATAACTTGTAACTCTAGGGATACAGATGACTTTTTAGGGTTAAGGGTACTTAATGAATTAATATTGCTATTTCGTAATTAATTTATATTGATTGTTCTTTTAAATAACCACTATATATATAACTTAAACAATATTTTAGTAAGTCCCTGACAAAAATCATGGGGAGATGACACGTATTAAAGAAATCTTTTTTTATCACATTATAAGTGAAATAAAAGTCTGCATCAGGAAGCAGTCATGACTGAAAAAGCTTTACATTAAACATTTTACGTAAAGACCTGAAATAAATTTTGTAAAACGAAACAAAAAGATCATACATTTTTTAATCATAGGCCCTACTTAAATCAATGATTTGAACCCCGAATATATCAAATACGATCATTTTGGCAAAAGTCTACTAAATTTGTAGTAAATACTCTGAATTGGTTTGAAATTAATAAAAAACGGGTAAAAAATATTTTTTGGGTATCTAAATTCAGAACTGAACTCCAACGATGTAATTTTTGTATTTTTATATATGTGTGTATCTATCAGTAGATAGCCTATTTCAGAATTAATGATAGCCAGACCTATAGTACAAATATACAATTGTAGGTGAGGTCAAACTCTTTGTAGTTAATAAGCTGCTAATAAATTCACAGAATATTGAATTTATTAGCCGTATGCAAATACTTCTGGGTCATTATTGTTGCATTGGGTCAAGAATAAAATTCCAACGAAAAATTGTTTCAGCTCTAAAACAAACTTTATTAAAAAAACCAAAATAGATTATTTTTTAGTAAATATAAAAAAAAAATTGTGACAAGAAAAATAATGAGAGTAAAGAATACCAGACTGCCTATCTCGCCCCTTCTACTCTCGCTATTGTGCTCCATACTGCAACAAAAATCTTATTGTTATTTCAAAACTCTTGTTTCCTAAAAACTCACATTTTATTTAAACTATAGGCCTACTACAGATATTATTATTAACTAAAGGTAAACGATTAATTTACACTCAGTCCTTAGCAATCGATGCTTATTAGCGAATTTTCATAGGAAAAATAAGCTATTGCAGTGGCCCTTATGGTAAGACCCAAGGTCGGGAGTAGCAAAATGAGCACCGATCATGGTCCCCAAAACACCATGCATTTTTGGGGTGTCATTAAAAATCATATATATGTATATATGTGTTCGCACTCTAGCGGCCGCATTTTAAGTCCGATTTGGTTCAAATTTGGTACACATGTTGGTTGTCTACGTCGCTTGGACGAGTTCGTTAGCAAAAAAAAATCCAACAATCGGAAGCACGTTTTTTGACCGGAAGTAACTATTTTTTGAGATTTTTCCTACGAGAATGAATTTGTTTTTGAGTCTTTTTCCACAAATATAAATGTAGTATGTTATTCTGCACATTTTGATTTTTTTAAGCGACCTTGTAGCTCGCTTGGTTCCCCCAAAATCGATCAAAACGTAAAATATCATAGACATCTTCATTGTGTGTTGAAGATACTCCCAATATGAGGGTTGGCGTGCGAAGCATGCAATGTTTTGTGTGTTGAAGATACTCCCAATATTCGGAATGGCGTGTGAAGCACGCAATGCATTGTGTATGGAAGATAGTCCCAATATGCGGAATGGCGTGCGAACCATTTTGCAGCTATTCAGCACCGTCGTGAATAGACCTATTCCCAAATTGTTGGTTGAAACCCTAAAACACAGGCCTATAAACTTAATTTTGGAATTTTGCTCAACTCACGTCAGCGGTTCAGATCCGCGGACAAAATACATCTGCTTTCTTTGTCTTCAGTGGATGGTGATGTAAGGAATAGAGGAGGAAGCAGAAATGTTCTTATATAGAATTTATATTAACTCTGAAAATGTTGTAATAAAGTAATTACAAAATATGGCGTGAGTTGATCATTGAAGTTGAGAAAAAAATCAGGGGAAATCATAAAAATGAATTACTAAATTCTGTAGGAATCCAGTTGTGTTAAAGTTAAATTCTATATTATCAGAGAATTTTATATGATGCCTTATACTGTAACATAATAAGTTTTTAATTAACACAAAAGTCACTCATTTTAGCTCTGTAGGATGGATAGGTCAGTTTTAAACTTACCCAGCCTAAACTGTAATATTTAAATAGAAATCTGTATTGGTCCAGAAGCTTGTGGATTTAAATTTTGTTTAAATATTTTATTATATATCGCCGCAACTCTACTATAGGTTGTAGCCTCAGGAGCGAAATTAATAATAATTACGTAGTTCTTAATTAAATTGTAATAAACCATCAAAAATATTTTCTTATTTTAACTATCTTTATTATGAGATGTTGAAAATGAAAAGGGACCTCTTGTAAGGAGAGTAAAATTTTCTGTACATGCAAAATAAGTAGTAAGGGAAAAAAATATCGACTTTTGGTTTTTTATTAATTATTATTGCCCAGCTCCTTATTTACAAGCTAATATCAATTGTAAAGTGGTTTGTAGTCGAGAAATAATCGAAAAATGGGATCTAAGGAACAGATGTCAGGTCTGAGAAGAGAGACCTCTTGTCGCTATCGAGAAATAACATGGCTGTGACAAGTCCTTTTCGTAATGACTAACATGATTGCAGTGTCTCAGAAAGTAGAATGTCCTGTAATCTAGCGACGTTTCAGGCAACTAACTGCAGTTTTTACTAATAGTAGATCATCTTCTTTATTTTGATACCATTCCCGACAACATGGCCCTTTTCTTTGACTGGTTAAAAAATGTAAAACCAGGCTTAAAATCCAATAAACAACCTTTTTTATTATTACATTAATAATAATCTAGACAATATCTATTGTTAGAAATCACAATGATTAAAAATTCTTTGATTAAAAATGTAGCTTACTCTGTGGTAAGCAGCTGCATAAATAATACAGGCGTTGGCATGAAATAAACAACAGCTGAAAACACAGATGATGGTCTTTGCTGTTGTTTGATTGTACAACTTTAATTGCGCTTTTCTCAAAACTATCTTTTCCGTAACTAATTTTCATTTGAACTTTGTTAATTTTTAAAATAGAGTTATGATTTTTGTGTTAAATTGTTCAGAAATCAAACCTCTTTAAGAAAATAACAAAAACTTAATTTTGAAAATTTGAGAGAAGAGGTCCCTTATCATATTACGCATCACAAAATAGTGCTCGAAAGAAGTCTGTTTAGTTAAGTCCAGTAACATAGATATGCGATGCCATCCAGTCACAGGTAGTCTTGTGATTCAACTAGTTGAGCTGAGTCGTAATGAAAAAACTTTAACACCCAGCTTCACTCTTGTAAAATAGGAAACACTTTCCTGTTACCTGAGAAAGGTGTAAAACTATAGGTGCTAATCACCCTTCTTTAAAAAAAACTTACCGTTTCCATTTCTCAGTACACTAATACCTTGTTTATCCGGTAATCGTTTATCCGCAATGGTGCTCAGAAAAAAAATTAAAACTTTTTACGACAATACAACGTGAGTCGTGACAGATCATGTGCAGGGTGTCAGTCTTGTGGCACTGATTGTGCACAGCTGTGGGCAAATCTGACTGCAGTACTCACGTCGTCACTGTTAGTCAGACACGCCTGTCAATCGACCCTACTTGTTTGTTTAATTCTGTTACATTGTCCGATTGTTGTAAGATCAGTGTTGCATTGAGTAAGAGTAAACAATATTTAATTAAATTACAAGTGAAAAAACATAGACCAAGACGGGAGTTGAACCTGGGACCTTTACGTTTCCGTCGTAATGCTCTGCCAACTGAGCTACCCTGATCGCTCCTGATATTGCTTCATGTTATCTCATTTGTACGGTTTTACTGCAATTATTGAACTAACAGATTTAATGCGACATTGAAAACAATCTCAATTCTTATTATCCAGCTTACAGTGGTGTTATTATTATTTTATTTTATTGTTTTTTATTTTTTCCGCTTACACACTTCCCCAGCCAGGGATATTTAATTAAATTACAAGTGAAAAAAACATGTTAAATATCGTGCTGAGGAAGTGTGTTTCCTGAAAAAATAAAAACAATAAAATAAACAATATCGTTGCTGAGTGCAGTGACTTTTTAAATCACAATTCATTATTAATAATAATTATGCAGTGACTTAATTGTAATCGGAATAGTTTCAGACAGAACTAATTTTTCTGTACTTACCTGTAGTGATTATTGTATATTACAATAAATGATGCATAACAACTAGCGTTTTTATATAAAACCCCATGATATTTGGTTTATCCGGAGTTTCTTTATCCTTAACGCTACTGGTCCTATCAAAACCAGATTTTTTTTTGTGATTAACGTCCTGCTGTTTTGCACTTAAGGCTAATGAAGACAGGACCTACAGTTTTACGTGGAATCCGAACCACAGCCAACGATGTCTGTTAAGAAACCATTTAGAAAATTATTCGGGGTCAATGGGAATTGAACCCGGAACTTTTCCATTGATGGTTGCCATGACGATTGATAAAGCATTGACGCCTTAACAACCACGGCCATCGTGGCTCAAACCCAGATAAACGAGGTTTTAGTGTAGTCATAAAAGTAGTACTATTGCTTGAAAACATTGCCTAATTTTACTTGACAACATACCATAAGACATTATTTGTGTATGTTAGACAGTGGAAATGAATGAAGAATGCATTTCGATAAGGTTTCATTGATTATATTGATGTCACTTGCAATAAACATTCCTGCCGAGAGAGAGAAATATTTTAACCAAGTGGTAAAATATTTAAAATTGAATAATGACACAGTATGTACAATTCTGGACTTGCGTAGGTATAAGGTGTTTTTGTAGTGTAGTTCCTGGCTTTAAAGTGTTTAATACGCACCTCCTCACACTCAAATCCTATATTACAAGTTGATTTAAGGCGTAGGAAATTGAGTAAAAGATTTGAAATCTATTCTCCGATTTTAATAAATAAAATGTTTCAATATAGGCTAAATGATTAGTTTGTTCATCATTAGTGTATACTACCATTGCATTTGGATAACCTAGTAGAATTCCGATCCAATGCATTATTTCAATCCACTGGAAATTCGACGATAGTGGCGCGATCTATGGGGGGAACGACGAAAGCGGTGTGTAGCACCAATGCCTTGAATGATTTCTCCCTAGCACTACCCCGCGGCGCGATCATGCAATATTTTCCCGACAACCTTTTTTTCGCCAGACTGCCGCCGTATGCATGCATAATCTATTTTATTATTCATACTACCTCCCAAGTTAAGGGGACTCTGAAATGAGTTTTTTTTAAAATCAGTTTTTAATTGGTTATTTTTCTCTGAAATCTTCTGTTTACAATGATATAGGCTATAACACAAAATATGTAACAAATTTTAAGGTATAAAAAACATAAAAAGTTTACCTTTACCTTTGAGATGAATTAAATATTATACTATATTTGGACTAATCACCATGTAATGTTTTGTGAACCATTAATGCAATACATTCAAGTTATTTTGCATGTCCACTTTTAATTCTTCTAACGGTCCAGAATTAATTTCTATAAAATTATCAATGTAAGTTTGTATTTTACATAGTCACTAAATTTATAAATTAATTAGTTTTGTTATGTTTGCAGACCTGGGGCTGGTGTGGATGGGGGACATGCTGCTCCAAGGCGAACCTCTGCTAATGGATCAAGGGGACCCCCCTTTCTTCACCGAAAGCCCCCATGCATTGGACGACTTGCGCAATAGAGGTTCTTTGGTGAGTGTAGATTGAATTTGTTTCCTTTTACAGTTAAACTTTCAACATAGTTACATTTCAGAACATGTCTGGAAGGGAACCATTGTTAAATCTCGAGGTTAAGATCTGGT
Source organism: Philaenus spumarius (assembly GCA_018207615.1). Taxonomy (NCBI): domain Eukaryota; kingdom Metazoa; phylum Arthropoda; class Insecta; order Hemiptera; family Aphrophoridae; genus Philaenus; species Philaenus spumarius. The sequence goes on from JAGFPH010000786.1 coordinate 50,632, forward strand.
TGGGTAGACAGATAGATACAGTGGATCCTCGATTTAAGGAACTAATTGGAAGACCACTATATTTGTTATGATGAAAAGTCAGTAAATATAGAATTGGATTCAAGTACGATATAAGTAAGCCTCAATTAACATGAATTTGAAGGGATAATATGGAGTAGGAACTAACTTACAAGTAGGGGTTTTAATCCCGGATCACTTTCTCAATCTCGGGAATGCCGGGACTCAAACTAGTCCCGGGATTCAGATATATTAATTTTTTTTTATAACCTAACGAAAATTAGGTTTTGTAGTAATTAAACTCCTTTAAATTTTGTTTATGTATAATAAACCCTCCATAAAATTTATACATTTAGCCTATAGGCTATACCAGTGGCGGCTGGTTAATTATTACCTTGGGGGTTCAAATCTACCGGGGAGGGGGTCCTGCAAATTTGTTTTTAGTACTAAACATAAGAATTTCTACTTTTAGGCCTGTTTTTACTAAAATTTGGTTGTTTTAAGACATCTCTGAAAAGCGTGCAATGAAATGAAATCGGGTTACAGTTTTCATGATATATTGGAATATAGATATTAATTATAAATGGAAAATTGAGAACAATATTGTCTTACATAGAAGCCTATACTTTATTAATTAGTTTTTTAAGTCTTTAGTTCATAAAGTGACTCATAAATAATGAAGTGACACAAATACCTGTGTACTTTAATAGCACACTTTTCTTGAAGAGGTAAAGAAGAAAAGTTACCCTTAGCAAAGGTGTAACGCTGTTCATTCTAATAACAACACTGAACTGCAATACTATTATTTAATAATATGTCCACACTAACACAAACTTAATCCATGAACTTCATAGAATGCACAACTGACATAACCTATAAATCAAAGAAGTAAACAAACACCAACTATGTAAAGGAAAAAATAGGCGTAAGGTTTTTTTTTACAAAACACTGTTGTGAACTGTAGCTTCGGCTATCTTCGGAAGGAGTCGGGAGTCGCTGCATTTAGATTGCAGCGAAAAACAACGTTGAAACGGCTATTCCCCCACCGTTCCCCTGTACCCCCTCGCCTAGGCCAGGAGGTTCGTTCTTTGAATTGAACCAAGCAGCTGAAAACGACGTAGGAGAGCTACGCGTTGTTACTCTAAGTCATATTTTAACAACTTTTCAATCTATATTGTTAGATTTATGAAAAAAGTACTAAATATTTATATTTGTTATAAAATATTATGTTATTAACGCAATTTGCTTGGGGGTTCACTGAACCAGTGAACCTATAGCACGAGCCGCCTCTGGGCTATACATAATGTATCAATTCAATTTGTATAATTCATAATGTATCAATTTCTATCTTTTCACTTTTGCTTTGCATGATATTTAAACTGTAGCCCATATCACATTTAAATTTTATGGTATATCAAAGACGTCAAAGTTTTACCAATGGTTACCTAATAACCTTTTTTTAATAACATGTATATTAAACCTGTAAGATTGGTTTGCCTAACCTGGGGCTGGGAACTAGGAGTTTTATCGAAACAACAACCTATGAAATTGGTATTTATTTATGGAACAAACTTTAGTAATATATATTTAAAACAACCAAAAAAAACACTTTTTTGGGTTCAGGGAGCACCAAAACAAATAATTCCACTAAAAATAT